>JAIPRM010004536.1:0-22714 GCA_025469315.1 Stegophylla sp. TES_Ste_2020 | reverse complement strand
GTTATTGATCGAAACTTTTGGACAAGTATTTCTATACGAAAAAGTGTTAACAGAAAAAAAAAATAAATAAATAAATAAACATCATTGTAAAAACACTAGCTTCTTCACTTTGTTCAGAATCTAAAATTTTTAATTAAATCTGAAAAGAAAATAATTAATTATTTATTTTTATTTTTGAACTGCACTTAAAATTTGAAATCTAAAACATTTATAGAAAGATAATAAAAATTAATACGAAGTATAACTTAATAAGCAAAGCTCAATTTTTCTTAAAAAACCCGTCTTTCTTGGTCAATTTTATGTTTCACCGGTTTAATATACGACATTTTAACGATCAAATCACGC
This sequence comes from Stegophylla sp. TES_Ste_2020, assembly GCA_025469315.1. NCBI lineage: Eukaryota > Metazoa > Arthropoda > Insecta > Hemiptera > Aphididae > Stegophylla > Stegophylla sp. TES_Ste_2020. Next base: position 22,369 of record JAIPRM010004536.1, on the reverse strand, counting down.
TAATATAGTATACACTAAATCGTTAAAATATAATGAGCGATTTACGCTAACCCGATAAAAAAATCAGCCAATTTGAGTCACAACAAAAACGAAAGATAGCAGCAAATAATTAAATAATATGTTTTTGAAATATTAAGTGAATTAAAAAAAAAAAACTGTTATTGTTGTCATGTTAATATGAAAAATTATCAAATACTTTTAATGAGGTATCTTATAGAATTTTAGAAGTATTCTTTTAGAAATATTTTACCCTTTTTTTATATTTATAAATATGATCACCCCTACCCAAAGGCACAGTTTTGGAACCACTGCTTTAGGAATATACGCGTATCACCGGCAGAAATTAAAAGCGAATGGAAAGCTGCGGAGGGAGAAGAGAAAAAAAATGGAGTAACGCGCCGAAATATTACATCGACTTCGTAGAGTGTACCGCGACGACGACGTGACGTCAGAAACACGATGGTGTTCCGCGCGCAAAATGGATCGCTCAGAACTTCTCAATCGTCCATCATGTGTGTTTTATCACCACTTGGCGTTTAGTTTTTATTCCATTAAGAAGTCGGTAGCCAATAAATCATTTTTATCAGATATATATAAAACATTACCCGTTATAATACACGTAACACGCCGTGTATGTACCTACGTATAATATACTTACATTGTAATGCGGTTCGTAATAAATCATAATAATTTCGCACACGATTGAACATAGGAGAGTATAATAGGAGAGTGTACTAAATATGGGTAGGACCTATCGCCGAAAATTTCGTTTCATTAATGCGATCATTACTAGACGGCGACATAAAATAATAGGTACGTCCTATAGATACTCGTAAGCAGTGTTGGGAAATATCTGGATAAATTTATCTAGATAGGTTATCTGGGTAAAAATATATTACCTTTTATCTTATCTAGATAATTTCTAACTCAGTTATCTTTTATATTAAATAAATATTTTATTTATCTAGATAAAATTCTAGTTGTCTATACGTATCAGTAACTCTATAGGTTGGAAATGTTGACAAAATGATACTTTTGGGAAGTCATTTTTCCAAATTCTCAATACTTTTTCAAAGCGCAAGCCTAGACTACCTAAAAATTAACAAAACACGGCATAACCCGAATTTCCCTAAATACGATTTTTATTTTTTACATAACATCCAAAATAATGGAGCTAGAAAGTTAAAACTTTCACCAACTACTACTGTCACACACACACCTCATAAAATTTTCAAAAACATTTGACCAATTTTGAGGTTAGTTTTGAAAATTTCGGAAATTTATCGTTTTTTGTTAGTTTTTAATTCATAAAATTTTAATGTATGGATATTAAGAGCTCAAAATTTAATACAAACATACTTATGTGTATAACCAGTGGTCCTAAAAAAATATTGAAAATTGTAAATCAACTTTTTTTATATAACCGTTCTAAGTCATTATTTTGACGGAATTCATTAGTTTTACAAAAAATTACACATTTAAACGCATATAAAAAATAATTGGTTCAACCGATCTTTATGAAACTTGGTATATAGTACATAGATGGAGAATTATATTGCGAGTATTTTAGTGTAAGAAAATTTTTCACGGACGAATAATTAAAAATTTTACAAGGTTTTTATTAAAAAAAATCGAAAAAAGTACGGAAAAATTACTAGGGATAAATAAAAATAAACATTGATTACTTTGTTACTGATTAATAATATTGGATAATATTGGACAATTACTGGATATTTGAAAAAATTTAGTGAATTTTATTCGATGTACCTATTATTAAAAAAAAATTAATTCCATAAATAGCTCAAAACCTAGGGATTCACATAAAGAGATAAAATGCCAATTATACTAATTACTGAGAGTTTGACCATTTATTAACTTATAAAAGTAGATTTGTATTGCATTTTTTTATTTTTATTAAGACATTTATTACCTCATACACATACGTGCACGCACACGTACTCACGCACTCAAATATGGAATACCAAACATTATTTAATAACATTTTGTTACATATATCCTTATCGCCATTTATTATTATTATCTAGTATTTGAAGCTTTCGCTCAGAGTCGTTTTATTGGAGAAATGATTTATCGTTTCTTTAAAATCTAATACACCCAACAAGAGCTGCTCACTCGAGATGCAAAGAATACCTGTAGTGTGAAGAATACCCATCGAGTGAAGTATTTCCGGCTTTTTTTTTTTTTTAAGTAACTATAATTATTGTGTATTAACTGAAGCTCCATCCACAATCATTTTTTTTATTGAATAAATGATTTATCGTTTCTTTAAATTTCAACACACTCACCAAGAATATCAAAGAATACCCATAGTGCCAAGTATACCTATTTTGTAAACATAATTTTTTACGTTTCTTTCGAATATTCTAATACATATAAATAATAATACGCCAAATTTAAAATTTTAGACCAGTTATTCCCGATTAATGACATAATAGCGTCTTATAGTGAGAATTTAAAATTGCAGCGAAGGTATAACACCGTATTGCCTCCCTGTAAATACGGACCTGAACAAAAGTGATATTCAAAATTCGAATACGTTCATTACACCAGTAATTCGCACGTTACCGGAGCCAAAGTATTTCTCGTAAAAAGAAATCTCGCCCTAGTCACGTACAAAGTTTATTTTTTACTTTTCACCTACTTTTTTTCGCTACGATATTTACCTCTTTGTATTTATTTTTTCCACTAGCGCCCATCACACTTTTCGTTATTTTATTTTATTTTTTTTTCTCGTCGCCCGCCTATACACCTTTTAAGAAAGCTAAAAATAACGTTCGTGTCATCATAAATCATGAGAAACGTCTATAAATCAGATTATCACCGTTCAACGGTCAAAGAAATGTTCTATATATATATATATACACACACACACTTTTGTATACCTATATAATATTTACTTACGTGCAGGGGACACAGGTGCACTGTCAGGTGTGAAAGTTTCATTGGAAAACGTACGATGCGAGATAATACTAGTGCTCGAATGTCCTTCCCGCGGAGTCATTTCGATTTCTTCCCTATCTCACATTCCCATACACGCCAATACTTCCGAGAGGGATGAACTGGCTTTTCGGGGTGCAAAAATAAAATATCAGTCAACATTCGTAATCCATATTCTCTCTCGAAAAATGTTCGGCAATTATCGCACTAAAATTATTTGATATATGTGCGCTAAAAAACGCGAGTAAAACATTTGTTTTTGATTTTTATCTAACGTTTAGGCGACAAAACAGCGATTAAAAAGACGGATTGTTTTGAAGTCAAATGCTTTCTTCTAATTTAAAAACTACTCTTTTCCGTTGGTTTATTTTTTACAAACAAAATTGCTGTGTAGGAACTACGGTGTATAATCTAAATAATGTATTTCATGAACAAAAAAAATTGTCGTGGAATAATCATTGCCTACGTGTACTGTGTGAAGTTATATATACTTAAGTATGTTTAGAATAATAATTATGTCTATACCCTAATCTGGAATTCAAATTCAAGGCTCAAATTGCCACGAAAATTATGAATTCAGTTATTTCAAAAGTACAATAAATATACATGTAAAAAGCATTAATAAAAAATTAACGATTTTAATTCAGATTTTTTCAGTTCCTTCCCCCAATATTTTTCCTTCGTTCACCCTTAAAATCAATCAAAAACATCAAATGTAACCTAACCTATCACTAAATTTACCAAAAGCTAAAGTTAGCGGTGGACTATTCCATGTTTTTCAGCATATGATATCCTACCACAATCACACCCACTATTCGTCAAAAACTAATAAAACTACAAATACAAAATTTAATAAGACCTTAATAGAGGTCGTTTTTTGAAAATCCCAACAGTTTTTTCCAAGCATAAGGAAAAATTAGCGAAAACTCGAGTAAAATATGCAATACAAATCATTTTTCATTGAATAATTTTAGTGTTATATTAGTTGTTATTTTAGTCAGTAGGTACTCTAAAAATAACAGTTATAGTAACTTAAAATGTTCCATAATAAAAGTAATACACAAAATTTTTTGGACTAAATATAAATACAAAATGTAAAATCTGAAAATACTCATTTGTGCATATTTATTTTAATGCAAAATGAAATGCCTGCAGATAAAACATAGAAAGATACAAAAAGAATAGCTGACATATTTACAAGCTTGTTTTTTACACACTTATTGAACATTTTAACAGAAAAAAAAGTGAAGCAAGTGTTTAATACTAAATACCAATAAATATGTAAAGTATGTTATGTTAACAATTTCATCTTAAATGATTGATATTAAATTTGGAATTAAATGTTCGTTTTTTATACGCAAAGACATATGTTGTTAATTTTTTTTATAAACTTATTTTATCTAGTGAAAATAACAATTTTTTCCATTGGGGGTTTACCTAAGTCTATCACTCGTGGAAAAGTATGAAGGAAGAACAGTCCTAGACTCGTCGTTCACGGCTATTGTTGCGTGAAAATGTTTTCACGCGAGAAAAAGTACTCATCATCAAATCGCTCCACCGTTCGATGTCGAGAAAATAGCATCGGTTTATCATTACTGTTTTGCAATAACAGGTGCGATACAAAAGTTCTACGTTCAAACCGTGACGATTACCCGGTATAACCTTACGGGGTACGTCTAATGTTGACGTTTTTTTTTTTCTAATAAAAAAAAATGTGCTGATACGTCTCGTTATATGATCGCTTACGGGAACAATGAGGATGAAAATGCGATGGACTGCAGTCCGGGCCAGTGAGTGCAAGTCGTTCAATGTCTCGGTGCGTTATTGTGCGTTTTAATCCGTCCGTCTCTCTTTTTCTCAATCGCGCAAATTGTTTTATTATTGTTATTATTATTGTCATTGTTGTTTTTCCCATTTTTATTCTAGTCCCGGCCGAGCTTCACGCAGCGGGACCCGGGTACGACAAAAGACACAATAATGGCGTTTCCCGTGACCTGTAGTACTTTTATATATAAAATAATGTATATATAGTGTTCGTGGTAATACATTATACCAGACGTGATATTCTACCGCCTACGGGCGTCCACGGTGGAAAATTAGAGCTTAATGACGCCGAATATCGCACGTGGCGAATCTCCCGCATATACATTACCGAGAATGAACCGTATTTCACCTTCGAAGCGTCCGCTTCGACCAGCGGTCTGTACCGCGGATAATGCACGTTTTATTTAAATAGCTGCTTAAAACGCATGCACTCGGCGGCGCGGCGTACCCAGAGGTTCACTGAAAGGCTAAAACCCCAGTGCTGCTTAACTCTAAAAAGTCTGTGAAATAAAATCTAAAAATTTTATCACCCACTTCAACTTTCCTGCCATATAAATCCAAAATAAAAATACAATTTTTCTATTTTCTAAAATAATTTTATTTGAACACCTATCTACACGAATGCACACGTTATTTTCAGGCATGTAATTTAGGGGAGAGAAATAGGAGCAATCCTCCCAAAAAAAAAAAAAAAACGTAATGTAGTACTCATGATTAGTACAAAAGGGAAAAATTGAATTATGAATTTGAAAGTATACCATAGATATATACATATATACTATAGAATATAATACATATAGTTATGTAATATTATCTATGACGAAAATCCGATATTGGACTTAAATCACCCTCGTGGTGAACATTGATTAACAATAGTCAATAGTTATGCCTACTTCAACAACGTGACTGCAATTTTTTTTTAAGCCACGAAAATTCTGAAAATGTTGAATCGCCCTCCCCAAAATAAATATTTACTATTATAAATTTTAATTCCAAGACACATAAACAGTTTAAACCTATACACTGTACCCTTCTAAAAGTAAAGCGATTACTTCGTGCATGACATGTGTGTTTGGTGCCACTGATCCACACCATCGTCACTCGTATTGCATTTTATCTTGTATAAAAGTTTAAACTTTAAAGTTAAGTTGTGTTAGAGTTTTTAATTTTTTAAGTAGAAACTATAATTAAATTCTCACATAATTCTTTCTCGAATCATAAATGTCATTTGGATTGCAATTTTCGCAATTTTTCTAAACTCATGTACCACTTATTTAAAGACTACGAAAAAATGATTGAATTTGTAGAAGTCTACAGATTATTATAGTCATTATTCAAAAACCAAAAACACAAACCAAATCAAATTCATTTTTTATGACTACTTAATTATAATGCATATTTAAAATCCAATATTATAGTAATTTGGCACACTTTAGAAATTGTTTGGCCTGATAATGGGTAGTGGTTTACACCTTACTGGTCTATATATATTATTTTTAAATAGTATTTTGTTTTTCTTCTGAATTAAAAACAAGATCATGATAAGGATATCACGTAGATGGGCGAAACACGTTTAGGTACATTACATTATTTTTACCTTTAAATATAGAACACGTATAGGCACATTACATACATGACACATTTGAGTATACTAGTACTGGAAGTACTGCAATACTCTACGTAATATCACTGTAATATTATGATTTACGAACTTTTGAAGAAGATAGAACTTATCTTCACCTAACCTTCAACTACCTTTATAGGATTACCTAAAATAATAATTCATAATTGTGATATTAGGTGAGTATGTTTAGCATGTGATTATTTCATTGTTCAGTTGCGATTGGATTTCAAAGCAAAAAATGCATAAAATATTTTTGGGAGACTAAACTCCTTATGTTGTCTCCTGGTTAACGCTAATAGGCATAAAACATTTTAAAATGAGTAAAATAAAATATTCTGCAAATATTATACGAGTAAAGTATTAACGTGTTACTATTGTAGGTATATGGTGTACTCCTCAAATGTTGTAATTATTATTTGTACCCTAACATATTACATTCTTTGAGATATTTTGTATCCAAACTTAATGTTAATTTGTACTCAGACGTGTTGTAATAACAACCCAAACGTGTTGCAGTCACATAGATATTACTTATAATAATCAATTTCTATTTAATCATAATGAATCATGAATCGTTATCACTACTATAATTGTAGTATAACCAGAGATTTTTTTTCCGTCTGTACTACACTATTTAATAAGTAATAACAGTAGCGTAGATACAAGTTTTACTTTCTTTTTTTTTTTTTTTCTGAGGTTGGGGTTAAAAATTCAAAATTTATGATAGTTTTCAATATTTATATTTATAGACTAAACTATTTAGTATAAAACAAAATAATCGCAACGTTTTTTTATTTTCCAACTCATTTAAAGTTAGGTTGATTTTTTCAAGAATTAATTAAAAAAGCCGGACATACTTCGCATCATGGGTATTCTTTGTTCCTCGGGTGGGACTTGGAGAGAGTGTTAAATTTTAAATAAATGATAACGATTCTGAGTGGAGCTTCCGTTTAAATAAGACAATTTTACTTTAAAAATTATATAGTTTAATTAATATTCCAAAAAAAATTATTTTGTACTTAGCCAATTTTATATTCCACAATTAAATGCGAACAAGACAAAAACATTGTTGATGACGGACATACTTTGCACCATGGATATTCTTCACTCTTTGGGTGGGATTTAGTGGGAGTGTTAAATTATGAAGAAACAATAAATTATTTATCCAATAAAATAATTCTGAGTGAAGCTTCATTTTACGTAAGAAAATTTTCCTTAAAAATTGTATAACTTATTAATATTACAAAAAAAATTATTTTGTACTCGGCCAGTTTTATATCTCACTATTAACTACGAACAGGACAAAAATATTTTTGATGAAAAAAAGTATTAGAAAAAATTTCCAAAAATTATTTTTTTCACATTTTCAAAATTGTTTTGCACCACAAAAATTCTCATATTATATTGTCCATCTACACTTAAATTTCAATTTATATTCCATTCGAAATTCGTCTATGATAATAAGGTACGGGTATTGTTGACATTTTCAAAATTTAAACAATATTACTTCAGATAGTAACCGAATAATATGTGTCCACTGTCACTATTTTTGATAATAGGTGAAATTTGTAAGTTGCTAATTATATTAGTTTCGATGTTTCAGCGAAATTAATAAAATATATTTTATTAGAATCGCGTTTTCGATATATTTTGCCTTTACCAAATTTTCGGACAAGTATTTTTTGTTTTTGGAAAATGTATTGAAAATTCCGAATAATGACTTTTTTTAAATACCTTTTAGGCGTAATTTATGATCTAAAAATTACTATATGAAACTTTTGGAACAGTATTTTTATTAGAAAAAGTGAAGGCATTAAAAGAAAAAACACACATTTTAACGTTTTTTACATTATATTTATACATTTTTTTTTAGTTCTTGGAGGGAGATGTTAATCCCTCTAAACCCTCCTCGTAACTATGTCCCCTGGTTGATGTTGTATAAAAATTTCAAGTTACTAATCCTATGAATTTCAAAATTATAGCGAAATTAATAAATTTGTATTTATGAAAATCTCGTTGTTTTTTTCCAAACTTGCGAGATGTAAAATTGTTACGAAATCCCGTCTACGGAAATCAAACATAATATTAACACAATACACTGAACTCAATTCAAACGCAGCCTAAAAGTAGGCTTAACTCGATTCGATGCTATCGTCGAAATTAATATCCGTAAGACGGTGTCCATTTGTAGTGTTCATAGTGAAACGTGTAAAAACAAAAATAATTTTGAGAGTATCGTAAACAAAAGTATAACAGTATAGATATTATGACAGTATTAAAAGATAGTGAAAAAATTGATTGCAATAGATATTCGTATAGAATTCGTGAAAATATGATAACATTGCACAAAAATCTCAGGTAAAAAACATTCGGAATCATGTATCTTAAATTTTGGACGATTCCGTACGGTGACAAGGACCGTACGGAATCGTGCTATACCCTTAAAAACGTATCCTTTTTTCCGGACCACTCTGTACAACTGATTTTCGTACAATTCTCAAAAACGGCTGGTTTACGGTGGCCGAAGGCTTAAGCGAATCATCCACACGAGCACGTGGTGAAAATCCCGCGTGTACATTACCAGCCGAGTACGTAACACGGTGTACCGTATAATATTACACGTCCAAAGCCTCCGTCGTCCGAGCCATTCCCTCGTGTGTATATTATTCGTATACGACTGAGCGTATGCGGAATAAATAAATGCCGATTTCGCCCAGGACGCACGTGTCCGAAAACAACCGATAACATCAACAGCGGTATCAAAGTTATGTACAGGGGCGGATTTTTATAACTTTTCTCCACTATGTAGAATAAAATTAGCCACCCCTAATCTAAAAAAAAAAAAAAAAACATACGGTCAACACAATGTTATAACATAAAAATATTCAGCAATGATATAACCTATAATAATTATTAATAATACAAAAACGTTTACGTCATCGACGATTTCCTAGAAAGAGATAAATATTATTTTGCGAAAAATAAATGAAAACAAAATCCAAATACGCAAATCACATAATTTATTACCCAAAAGTGTTCAATTTTTTTTTTCGAAAATTTTTTCCCGTTTAAATAACATTATAGTTGATAAAAGATCAACATTTCAAGTTTCTAGATCTTAATTTTTGAAGTTATAGCTAAATTATTACTAAAATTGGTTTCATGAAAATTTGGTTAATGTCTAATTTTGCAGTTTTTACTCAGTTTTTCTGTAGTTTTTCTTGTTATTGGAAAAATATTGAGAAGTGTTTTCATAATATGCAAAAAAAAAATCGTCACTGTAAAAGTACTAGCTTTCTCGCTCCACTCATAATATAAAATTAAGTATTTTGCTACATTAAAACAAAAAAAATATTCAATAATATTTTGCCGTCCTATGTGGCTGCATAGGTCACTGTACCTTAAATCCGCTCTTGGTGATGTGTACCTAATAATGATAATAATGATAATGATGAAACCGAAACAACAGGAGTAATGGAGGTAACATGGCCAAAGTTTGAAAACTGAGTCTCGGTTTTAAAAATTTTGTAGGTTAACTGAGTCCCACGACTCAATTTAATTATCCCCGACTAGGCTCGGACTAAAACTATTTTGGGTACCTAGTCAAATATTTTGAGTTTTGAAAAAAAAAATCACACGAGTTTTTAACGATATTTCTAATTTTTAAGCGAGTCGTGAGTAGTAACACTAGGAATGAGAATTTAAAGAAGGTTTAGATTGGCTATATATGCACAAAAAATATCATTTTTTATGATACTAGATATGAATATATTCCAAGTGCACAATCTAGTTTTATTTGTTCTTTAATATGAGTACTAAATTTATAAAAATCAAATCTCAAGGGTGGGGTGATCCTTGCAATCTCCATCCTTTATAACCACCTCTACGTCAAGTAGTGCCTCATTTTCCGCAAATGTCATCGTTGTCACCGCAGTGCCATTGAATACTCGGTGACGTAATAAACAACAACTTTACTCTTTATTTGAAAGAATAAAACGAATTCCATGAGGACCATTAAAACTTCTTGAACCAATGACAATATACTAGTAACAATAGACATTATTGTATTATAAACGCTTGACGGATTCACTGCACTCTTTTCAAAGTAAATCAAGTTAATTTAAATGTTTTTATTTCTCCGGATCGGTGGTGGATCGTATTATTTTATTTTAAATACAAAAAAACACATACGTCTTTTTTTTTTTTTACTTTTAATATATTATAACGTACTTTTGTCGTGTAAATATAACTAAAAATAAACATTTGTATTGTAGATAACGATAATATATATATGATTATGTCATCAAAGGCCAGCTAAAAACAAATTTGGTACACATAACCACAAATCCAAAACTGTAATTATGTAAATAACAGATTTTTGTATATATAAGTTTTTATTTCTATTCTGAACTAATTCGTTAATTTTTTATGTATTCTGGTGAAGCATTTTCTTTAAAATGCCGTTTATCAAAATGGCGTTTATCCTATGATTCGAATACCTCTACACACCTCAACGATCAATGAAATATAAAAGAATCAGTTTTATTTAAATAAAATTTTTTTATTTATTTCATAGTTGTGTGATATATTATAATAATAAAATAAAATTATTTTATTTTATTATTTTAGATGCTACTTATTTATAACATCAATATTTATTAACTAAATTACAAAACCACTTAAAAAAAACCGGACATACTTAGCACAATAGATATTCTTCGCTCTTCGGGTCAGATACTATTGATGGGTGTGAATTTTAAAGAAACGATAAATAATTTCTTTAATACGACGATTCTGAAGGAAATTAATAATATAAAGAACAAAAATAGTCGTCATTTTCAACACACCCACCAAAAGTATCTGACCCGAAAAGCGAAGAATATCATATACACATATAAAAACACTAGCTTCTTCACTTCGTTCAGAATCTAAAATGTAGTGCATAATTTTTAACACATTTTAAAGTGCAAATGATTGCATATTCTGTATTTTTTTAGAAATAAATTTTATCTACTCGAATAATTACAATTTATCTAGATAAATAAAAATAGATTAACAAAAATAAAAATGGAAACTAAATCGCTGTTTGTGACGATATGTAGGTAACAATGAAATATTTATATTATGTAGACTACTGGAAAATCCTTAACCGACTACTACAATTTACATTGCCGAATGTCTTCATGTACCCTCTTCAACAGCTGTGACTGATGGTAAATCTCGCGATTCCGTCACTTGTTGATTAATCATCCTGCTCTCTTCTCGAATCTACGACTTCTCCTGCGTCGATTACCTTATCGTCTAATGATGCTGTACTCGTTAAAATATACTCTAAATTTTATATTTCTCTCTAGTTTTAATATCTTATTAATTTTATGTGCTTTACATCTTTATCTCATGCTCAAACATTATATCACTTCAACACAGATGAAATACATTGTCTAGTAACGTAACGTACATGTTACTGTAACGAACTTACTTTTATAAAAAACGCGCCGGTAATTTGATTTTAAACGAGTAACGTAATTTCTAATCGAATAAAAGTAAAATTAAAATATATATCTTGAGTTTATAATATTATTATTATTATTACATTGACGACTGATGAAATTATAAGTAAAGTACACTATATTTTGACAAATTAAATAATCATGATTAAAATTAAAATATCCCAATTTCATACAATTGTGCACGGTTCTGCATCATATAATATAAAACAAGCAATACTGATTGTAATACACTACTTTTTTTCAATAAAAGATTTGTAACTTCGTTACATTAATTAATTCATAATGAAAGAAAATTAGTGGGTGTGTTGAATCTTAAAGAAACGATAAATCACTCCTTCGATAAAAAGGTTTCCGAGTGGAGCATAAATTAATTATACAGAACAATAATTTATTGTCAGTCTTATATCGAGAAATTTTAAAACAAGATTTGTATTAACAAGATAATCCATGTCCATTTAAATTGACTAATTTAGATTAATCTATAAATACACAAAGACCTAAATACGAGTAATTCTGTATAAAATATTCTTTAAAAACATCTTAAAAACTTTCTGCCTTCAAAACAATAAATTGAATGTGTAACGAAATAATAATGAAAATAAATCTACCATTTTTCAAATTAAATTTATATGCTTATAAAAATGTATTCATCGAACTACCTTTAAAAAAATTATTAAGTTTTATAAAATTTTGATCGAAAAAAAAATCAAAATTTTATGTGTGAATTGCCAATTCAAACAAGTTCTAAATTTAGACGATAATAAAAAAAAAAAAATTAATGATGATTTTTCAGATTTCTCAAGACCATTAAACAAATATATGAATGTTGTATCACATTTACTCTTAACATCAAGAAGTAAAATTTAATAAAATAAAAACTAACAAAAGCTTGATATTTCCAAAATTATGTAATATTATCTTTATTACACTATTATTAATAAAGATTGGAAATTCCTAGTTTCTAGTACTACTATTTTGGAGTACTACCAAAATCCTGTAATCGATTTCATTAAAATCTAGTTTATGGCATATTTCACCGTTTTCGTTCAAATTTCAGGTAATTTTTCTTTTCTTTTTTTTTTTTTTTTTTGAAAAAACTGTTGAGAATTTCTTAAAATTATCTCTTTGGAGCTCATTTTCTATCTATAAAGTTGTTGTACGAAACTTTTGGATAAGTTTTTAGTAAACGGAAAAGTGTTTCCAAAAAAAGAAATAAAAAAGCATCATTGTAAAAATCACTAACTTCTTCGTACCACGTTGAATCTAAAATGCGTGCGCGTAGTATGAATTTAAAATTCAGATATCGTACAATATGAAAGTTAAACAGTTTCTCTCACTGCTATAATTTGTATTCATGTGCTCGTTTTATATTCTATCATGACGATTGACGGTTATTTACGAAGTTAATATGAGAAATATTTCAAACAATATTAAGTTCGCATTTAAGCTTTAAATTAATATGGAAACTTTTAATAAATTATTAAGAACAAGTTCCTTTCGAATTTTAAAGAAGTAAGCAAATTTCTATGTATATTAAAAAAAAAAAAAAAAACGATGACAAAAGTTATACGATTTATTAAGTTTTCAGTTACATTTCTCAGTGTGTAATTTTTTTTTTTATATATTCGATATTTTAAAGTATGAAAAATTATAATTTTCAATTAGTGGTAAAATGATTGGAAAATGAGTTTCTAGTTTTTTAATGCCACCAAGCATTCTGAACTGATAGTAAGTTCCAATTAGATATACAGTCGTAAAACTAACAATCATCACTGTTTTATAATAAAAGAACTAAAAGTTTCCAATAATTTCAAATTTTTACATTTACATAATGTTAATTTGTCTGTTATTTTACTCAAATATAATGAATACTATAGGATTGGTGGCAGCAAATGCTAAAAAATTGCTTGTTTAGTTTTCAGAATCATTATTTTGGATTTATCGCAAAATTAATAAATTATAAAATTATTTTGTGAAATTATTTTATTTATAAAAGCATAAGGTCATAAAGAAAACTTCAGGAAATAAAATTGTGTTTAAAATAAGTAATGTGTAAATGACATTCTATGATCAACAGGAGAATTTAATGGGCATTTATTAAACTAAAAATCTTCTCAAAAATGTTGTAAAAAATAAAAAATAAATAAATATAAAAAAAACATGAAACCTAACTAATTAACTCTAATTTTTCATAAGAAATAATATATATAATACAACGGGATAACGGAGAGAACTTCAGCCCCTTTTCCCTTCTCTGCGTACGCCGCTGTTACGGATCATTGAAATTTTCGTTTTGTTTTTACGATAATATTTTAATATTAAAGTTAACCGATTTTCGTACAGAAATTCCTTTTCCCGTTTCAATGATTTTCGAAACACAAATATAACGTTATAAAAACGTTACTTCGAATAGGCGTACACGCGAACGGAGAAATCTGTTTCGAGTTCTACTGTTTTTGTTGCTTTAACCAAAACCTACTAAATCATACCGTCAATACTGTGTACTTTTTACGAATCCGGCATTGTGACGGAGGAAAAAAATACCGGGACTGTTTTGTATTGTTTCGGAATATATTATAATACACAGAAATCGAATACGATTTTCTATTTCCGCGTAGAGCGAAACATTTTCCATCCCGGCTCCATCCCCACCCTCTCCTCAGATCCCCACATATTGATTTCCATATATTTTATATACCATTTTTTCTCTTTCTCTCTCTCTTTCTTTCAATAACGTGAATTCTTATTAGCAACAGAAATTTCAATCCTTGAGACAGTGGCGTTGTTAATTATAAATATTGTACAATAATAAAAAAAAGATCTTTAAACTTGATTTTAATTAACAAGAATATGTATAAATTATATTTTTTTTTTTTTGTAATCAATAAAATATAAATATAATAAGTAATGATAATAATACATTTTAAAATAATAGTGCGACGTTTCTTAATCCAGTGAAAATATTAATTGTATTCGGTACCATTTAAGTTTTCAACTGTATTTCAACTTCGGGATGAATATTTAAAAGCGTTTATCTACTAGATCTTCACTGGTCAATAGAATCACAATAAAAAATTGTTACTTTCTGAGGGTCTAGTAATAAAAGAACATAACAATCAATTCCTAAAATACCAAGAGAGCAATTTAAAATTTTATTTTTCTATTTGAAATTTTTTTGTTGTTTACATTTCTTTTCATTACTGATTATTAATAATGATGCACCAAAAAAACAAAACTTTAAAAAAAATTTTCCATATTAATAAAAATTTTAAATAATAATTTTTTAAATATCTCTCTTTGAAATTTAGGATTCATTGCTAGACCCTTGGAATGCAATAGTCATTTTAATCAAACTTGGCTAATAATTATGATAAAGTGATATATTTTTTAAAAATCATCGGCACATATGAAATATTTTGAGAAAAATTTATGTGTTGAGTTATCGTGAAGGTGGAAGTTTTTGCAGTAAATTTAATATGTCTTTAACGATCAAATCGTAAAAATAAAAATAATTTACCTACTGCGCAACATCATTTAATAATAAGTATCACGAATATTAACCGCGTCGGTTCCGCGGCCGAGAACTCATTTACTCGCTTTGCACAGAACACAAATATAACGTGTAAATAAATTTCATAAAAACGATAACGAAACGTCGAACGTCATTATTAAGATATTATACAATGTTATTAACGAGTTTTGAACTCGTGCTATACGTTTTTCATTATTATTTTTTTTCAATGTATACTGAAGTCAAAATATATATTTTTAATAAACACAACTAGCAGTATATAACACGGCCGGAGTTATTTGAATTTAGAAAAAACTAAATAACGAAAAACTTTATACGGTTTAAAGTTATTAAATTCATTACACTTGGGGAGAGTCTCGTGAACGGGGCGAAAAAACTGTTTAATTTATTTTACTGTTTTGATTTGTGTTTTTATTTTTTATTTTTGTTATTTTACAGGCCAAGTTGGAAACTAAAGCACTGAAAGCTAAGCGTCCTGGATTTACCGACGAGAGATATAACGAGACTTCGTATTACATTGAAAACGGTAAAAAATAAAACAATAATATAGTTACAGTTTCACGAATATCGTCCATCAAGAGGTGCCGCACCAACCGCATGAGTTTAATCTTATAGCGACTCTGCAATTCCAATTTTTTTTTTTTTATGGGGGGAAGGGGGCACAAGTCATAATCTAAACGCAATCAACTCTTTTTTTTTTTAATTGATTTTTTTTACGTTATGGTAAAATACACAGTATTGCCTACATGTGTAACATTAAGGAGCTTTAAAATTACATAGTCATAGTCCATAGATAACTACAGATACCTTAGTACAATTACAAGTGATCTGTGAAGTACTGAAATTAATTACTTAAGGAAAGTTGAAGTGCTTATTTGAAATCTGGGGATTTAGACCTCTACGTAGTGGCGTCTATGATTGTTCTCATTATTGTACTCGAAAAAATATAATATTATGTTGAAATTTCATCAAATATTTGATTACATTTAAATGACATACGATATTCATAAATCGTTTTGTAGTTTATAATAATTAATCTCTAATGCACGAATTTTGTAGCAAATGCTACTTTTTAAGGAAGAGTATTAGAGAGATGATGCTGATAACGCATATATCTAAATACTTTTAGATCGTTCTAATTTCAATAAAGTTAACTTATTCTTGTTTTGATTTGCTTTTATCCATTAAATGTGATTTTTTTTTTTTTGCTTTTTCCAACTTCGGTTCTTTCTTCTTACTTTTTTACATAATTCTGATCAAATTTTTTAAATTTTTTTTTAAATTTAGGAAAAATTACCCAAAATTTAAAAGTAAAATTTAATAAATGCTATTTTTTTGCTATTTCAGGGTACTAAAAATGATTTTTTAATGATTTATTTTTTTGAAAAATCCGAGCCATATTAATCTCCTACATTGATTATTATAACGAATAGAGGGATATTTTCGATTTGCCGAACGAGAATAATTTGCTGCGTCTTTCCCGATCGAAATATGCATCGCGACGAAAATAAAATATTGACATCGCGATTTCGATTTGTTTTTTTATTTTAATTTACTCTCTTTCTTTATTCACTCAGGCCTGCGAAAAGTCTATCCATACTACTTCACGTTCACTACGTTCACCAAGGGCAGATGGGTAAACCAAAACATTCTTGACGTGTTTGCCCGAGAATTCAGAGCACATCCAGCCGAGGAATACGTAAGTCTGCGACGAAATTTCAATAATAACACTTTCGAAAAATTACACTGGTATATATGGTATATAAATATTAGGGACCAGAACCGAAACCGAAAATAATCGGTTAACCTTAAAAATTTAGGAACCGAAATCGGAACCCGGACCTTTATTTACAAAAAATTATAAACCGTAACCTTAGTTGTAAGGGATTTAGGATAGTAGAAACTAGTAATCACTATCTGCTTTGTTAGTTCAGAAAAATTCAATTCAATTTTTAAAATGATTATTATTTTCTTTTGTTGTAAATTGTAATGAATATAATTTTTCGATTTTGGCCACGGGAAATATTATTACATTGTATCAAATTCTCCTATTCAGATTACATTATACAAATTAACGAAAAAAAATATACGGAAAAATGACAAATATCCTTCGCTTTTACTGGTGATTAGACTATAGTATATTTTGCCACTTTTACAAAAGTTTAAAAAAATAAACATCATTGTCTAAACAGTAGACATCTTCATTTCATTCAGAAATTCATCTAAAATCTACCCATCTAGTACCTAATCAATAAAAACTTTTTTTTTCTAAAAACATATATTTACCGAAAATAACCGAATTTTTCCAGCATCTTTTTAAGAACATTTTATTTAAAAAAAAAAAAAAAAAACCAGAACCTGAACCTTTACAAAAATAGTTGAATAACCAGACCCAAAACCTAAACCGAAAAACTCAATAGGTTCTAGTCCCTGATTTATATCCACCAGTGATTTTATAATTAAAATACTACTGTGGAAAAGACATTAAATTTGGAAATGAATAATTTCTGTCACATTTAGTTCGACGTTTCTCAATCTTTTTTCCACGACTTTACTTAAAACTAAATAAATGGCGAGTCAATACTTAAAGCAATTAAGTAACTATTTAATACAAATAATAATAACAAATCGATAAGATATATTTATGTGTTTATATATTTATTTTAAACATATAAGCTCTAAAATAATAATAAAAAAAAATATATAATAAATATAAATTTACTGAATTAAACAGTTAAGATACATATTGAATTAAATAATATTTTATAATAACCATGGGGTAGCCATAGAACCGTGGTAATCATGATAATCATAGTAACCATGGTAACCATGGAAATCGTAGTTATTATGGTTACCAACAATGGGGCCAAGTGTTAACCCTTTGAAATAATACGAATTTTGAGAAATTAAAGCATAAAGTACCATTTAGAGCCAATGCCTGAATCAAAAAGTGGCTGCTCGAGGCTCTAGGACTAATATTTCAATGTAAAAAAATGTTTACAAAGTGGAAAAAAAATAAAATAAAATAAACACCATTGTAAATTCATAAGCTTCGTCGCATTGCTCAGAATCTAAAAATATATTTTCCATATTAATTGTGAAGTATGTATGAAATATATAAGTTGAGAAATTTTTTTTTAAGAAATTATTAAAAAATAATAATATGCATATTTATAAACATCAATGAAATACACACTTTTACACTAAAATTTATCATTTATGTAAAATATGCATTTTCACTTTTCATTTTTTAAACTCGTCATTGTAAAACACGGATTTCTTGCTTGATCTGCTATAAATCAAAAGCATATAAAAATAATGTGCAATTCCTAAAATTCTGGAACCTTTGTTATTACTATTTTAACGAACGCGTGCTTATTTATTTGCAGGAACGCTGCATCAAGTCTGGTTCGCTGACAGTGAACTACCAGAGAGTGGACACGCAGTACAAGCTGAAACACAATGATCTGTTGGCTAACGTGGTGCACAGGTGAGTGTTAAAAAAATTAATTATTGTATTTTGCATTAACAAATTTATTTGGAACACAAAATTGTAAATGATTTAAATATTATGTCAAAATAATGTTATTTTACACATTTTAACAGTTATTGTACAACGGAAAACATTAACAAAACAATCAGATACAATCAGAAATAATCAAACACTTTGTTCCATGAGTATTCTCGCACCTCGGGTAGTGTTACTCTTGTTGGGCGTCGTGGGTTTTAAAGAAATGACAAATCATTTCTCCGATGTAACGATTTAAAGCTTAAGCTTATTTAACCGGACTAAAACATTTGACCGTTTTGTAATAAATCTATTTAACAACTTAATAATAGAATAAATCATATCCATTGTATTACTTGTGAAAATGATCAGTTTTGCAGTGATTCAGAATTTGAAGTTCTTTCAATAAATAATGACCCAACTGATTTTAACTAAAATGTAAATATAAGTATAAATACCATCTGAGTGTGATTTCAGATCTATTGAGTTACTGATCGACACTTTTGGACAAATATTTATATACAAAAAACGGTTTAAAGAAGGGAAAAAAATAAACATCATTTCGAAAGCATAAGCTTCTTCACTCTGCTCTGAATCTAAAAAAATGCACCTCAATATACAAGTTTTTAATTCCATTTAGGGATGGCTGGTCAAAACCACTCTAGGAATAATATCTCGAGGAAAATAGATCCCCAAACACAATATTTCTCTTGGAAATATATCTCTAGAAAACCTAGTCAAAAAAGGAAAAAAATGCATAAAGCCAAGGCGACAGATTGTTAAGGATAGTAAAAAAATTTGATAATACGATACCAAAAGTTCAGTAATTAAGATATATGCACTCAAACCTAAACTTTAAACTTTAATCTTTTTTATTTTTTAACTAACTTTTTAACCATTTTAATTTAATTATTGACTGACTTTACTTTTAAAATGTAGTAAACTAACTTTGTTTTTAATCAACTAATTTTCTTGGCTGATTTTATTTTGAAATTGTAATAATAAATGTGTAATGCTAATAGCTTTTAATAAATATTTTTGAAAGAGATAATATTTTTTTGTAGGGATATCATTTCAAAATAAATATGTATTGATAATTATTCCATTTACTACCTTTTTAATCCCGCATAGGAACTAACATACCTGATGGTTTACCTGATATCCCATGGACATTCACCCTATTTACTATTCATTCAGTGTTCTTTTTTTTTGCAAAATATTTAGATCGTCTATTTCTGTAGGCACGTATAATATTATTCCATAACACGCGATCGCGTTGAGATGAAAATGGAAATTAGTTTACGAGTGAAAGAGGAAGCAATTTTTGTAGCTATGATACAAGCTACAAACTCAGAGCTGTCAAATTTTGAACCCCCCCCATCCGAAGATCCATAAAAATTAAAAATGACGATAAAGAAATCCTCTTGGTGAATTTCGCCTGATTATTGTATTACACAGTCATAGTCCGTTTGCAAAGAGCCACGAAGGGAGGAAAAAAAATCCCGACGACTTTGTAGAATATACACAATGTCTAATTAACGTCCCGAGGCTTTGTTCAAAAGTGGAAATGTAATAATAAAGTGATAAAAAAAAAATAATAATGTTGAAATTGTATATTATTCCAGAGGGTTTGTCTTTTGTTCAGCTGTGGTACAACAATATTATTATTGTAATAATAATATACCATTTTATATGGTGTATGGCTACCGCGAAGGTATTCTTACCGTAAAAGTGCACAAAGCATTAAAAAAAATAATAAAATTAAACATAAATAACGCGGAATATGACATCCACCTAGAGTAATCCCACACGAGAAGCGAAGAAAACCCATGGAACAAAATACACCCGTCTTTTTAACAATATATCTCTATTATCAGATGGTTATTTAAATTTTCGCCACCTATACGAGATATGAAAATTTTATACTTTTTTATGTATTTTGTACTTAAACATATCGAAATTCCAGTTTCTTTCCGATATGGTTTTTCACAGAAAAAACTACAATTGTTTTTCATTTAAATGTTGTTTGTGAGATAAACTTGCGAAGCAATTCAAAGTAGTCGACTAATGTGAACGTCGAGAAGTAAAGTGAAACGTAACTCAATAACTTATCTATTTTTATCATCATATATACTGAATTGGATCTTTGAAATAATTTAATTTTGATTAACAAATCACTTTTTAAATTAAGTTTGACTCAAATTACATATTTTATTAATTTTTATTATTATTCGCTATAAGCCATGATTAAGATATGTACTGTGAAAGCTTTCACGCTGGAAGTTATATAGAGAATATTCCCCGAATCTACTTTCCCAAGTTCCCAATAATAATTTTAGTCAAAAATGATGTGATACACCAAATCGTTTGTACTTTTTGTGATGAATTTTACTTCAGTAAACACAGATTATACATATATACCTATGTCTAATTTATAAATTATTATAATAATCAATGTTACACATATAATACATAAGATACCTATTCATGTGTAGGATGATATTATATGATCTGTATCAGGTCAGACAATAACGAATTTATTGTTGTTAAAACAGGTAGGATCATCTTCCCCGTAATTTATAGAGCGTTAGATTTTCAAACGAACGTGATGAAGACCAGAAAAAATAAATGTATAATTTTATAGAGCTTATAGGTGTAAATGCAATAATTATTTTAACATTTAACTATTTATGAATAAATTTAAAATCAGTAGTGAAATGAAATATTATTACTTCTAACTTTCCCTAAACTTTTCTCAATTTCGGAAAAATTTCAGGAAACATCCCTTGGGGAATTCCCCAATTTATTATTCCTGGAAAAATGCTCATCCCTAGTCATGGCGCAGAATACATATTACACTCATTTTTTTTTTTCATGAATTTTTATCGCAAATTATATAAGTCTATATTCCGTATTTCTTAAATATTTACACAGAGTTTATAAATTATATTGTAAATTAAAACATCATAAATCTATTGTATATTATATGAAATGGAACATGCGTTAATGTAGTAATAAATACACAATTATTGCTTATTATTTTAGAATCGCATGTAATATTATATTAAAAAAGCTGGACATACTTCGCACGATGGGTGTTCTTCGCACGACGGGTGGGATTCTCATGACGGGTGCATTGAATTTTAAAGAAACGATAAATCATTTCTTCAATAAACGATTCTGAACGAGAGAAGTTAATAATATAAAAAATAAACGAGAAAAAAAAATGTTAGAAAAATGTTCAAAATTTTTTTTTCACATTTTCTTATATTATTTTCTATCTATGTTTAAATTTTCATAAAATTCGGATCAAAAAATGATAGTTTCCGAGTCGTTTTTGTCAAATTTTGGGTAATATTTTCAAAAATAAAAAATAAAAAAAATTGAAGAATTGAGAAATTCAAAAAATGACC
>JAIPRM010004535.1:0-22714 GCA_025469315.1 Stegophylla sp. TES_Ste_2020 | reverse complement strand
ATAAAAAAGATTTTGGCGCAAGAAAATTTTGAAAATGTGACAAAAAATTTTGGACATTTTTCGAAAAAAATTTTTTTTTTCTTATACGAGATTATTAACTTCCTTCGTTTAGAATCGTTTTACTGAAGAAATGATTTATCGTTTCTTTAAAATTTAATACGCCCGTCAAGAGGATACCACCCGTCGTGCGAAGTACACCCATCGTGCGAAGTATGTCCGGCTTTTTTTTTTTAAGCTACATTGAAATTCTCTACTAAATAATTGATACATTTGTAGTAAAAATATTTCTATCTGAAGTGTTTAACAAATTTGATTAAGGGTTAGGTAATAAAACATATATTTATAGGATATTACCTAAATTTGTTTGCACCAAAATATTTCTCATATCATTGTTTATCTATACTTGAATTTTCATTAAGTTTTTATCGAAAAATGATGTTGTCCGAGTCTTTTCCGTCAAATTTTGGGTAGTTATTCCAAAAGAAAATTGATAAATCGAGAGTTTTGAAAAATGATCACTCTAAAGTACATCATTCAGACTCTAGATGGTACTTCTAGGTTTTAGACGTAAATCCGGCTTCAATAAGTTGCTGCTGGTCTAGACTTTCAGACAAGTATTTCCATACGAAAATGTGTTCACAGAAAAAATAAACATCACTGTAAAAACACTAGCTTCGTCGCTTTATCTAAAATAACTGCAAATCATAAAGACCGCCGCCTTTCACTCAGACGACATCGAATACTATTAAGTCATCTTGTTCACAAATTTTTTCGAAACGAGAATAATTCGATCTCGACTACACTGCAGTCGCGATGCACTCGTTCGACCGAAATGAATAATAATATTATAACAATCGCATAATGTTTATAATATTTTAACGCGGTTATTGTTGAATCGCGCACGTTCAACAGCCGAAAACGGCTATGTAAATACTGTAAATACTATGGCGGCGGCTCGTTCGTGGGCATCGGTTTTATTTATTTAATATTTTAACGCGGCCACGCGTGACGTCTAGTGCCAGTCACTGTACCGCGCGGTGTTCCTATAATATATACATAATAATATCGTGTATAATATTATGCTGCGGGTACGCGAGGTAAATTCACACGAGCAGAGGCGTATTATTGTATGGGCATGGGTTGTTGGTGAATCGGGAGGGGGTGGTTCAAAAGTTCAATTACCTACTGCGTGTGTATGGGCGTCTTGGAATATGAATTTCGTAAGCGTTGCGCTAAAAATTGATTAGAAAAATTAAATATAATATATAATTATTTTGAGGCGTTATGGCTTCTGCCGATAATGTCAATTTTAGTCATTTTTTTTGGAATTATCATGTGTAAAATAGTTGAGAAAACGTTTATATTAAATTGTCGCAAAATATTATATGTCTTTGATAATTGAAAATATTATATATAATATGACATCTATAAACAGAGACCGTAACTGATTATTGATCATTATTATGAATTATTTGATTGATTACGTTATGATGGCAAAATTTGATATGCAATTGATACAGATGATACGTCATAATTATTTTATTATAAGCATCTTAAGCATCTATGAATTCTAAGATAATGTAAGATAACAAAACATGATATTATGTCTTTATAATCACCGAGTTTATGAACTGGGCTGTTTACATGTTTAATTCACAAAGTGTATTAAATAATGTTATGAAATATAATGTTATAATAATAAAAATTTATTTTTCACTTCACCACATTTGTAAAACTTTGTTTTATAATTTGACTTAAAATTGTAATTCATTATATATTATTGTTCATAATCACAAAGTAATGAACGAATTTGATATTGTACTTTACATTCAATCTTACATTTTAAAACCATTTTCCCGAAAGTTATCAAAAATAACATATCAGCTTCTGCTATATATATATATATATGTATGTATGTATGTATACTTAGGCTGGTTTTGAGAAAAGTGAACAACAAACATCGGTTTTACAGCGATATGTGCTTTTATGTAATAAAGTAGATTTTTTTTGGTTGAAAATGGTTAAAAATTCAAAATTTATGATAGTTTTCAATATTTTATGGATTTTATGTATTTTTTATGAAACAAAATCACCCCAATGTCTTTTATTATTCAACTAGTTTAAATTTATCGATAGAACTCGTTTAGATTTTCTAAGAATTAATGAAAAAAATAAAAAATCCGGATACACTTAGCACCATGGGTATTCATAGCTCCTCTGATGGAATTTAGAGTGTGTGTTTATTAAATGATGGCAGTAAATGGTTAATAACGGTTAATGTTGCAGCATTAACTTTCAGCTGACGCGGACAGATAGTGCGACAGTACCGAACTGCAGATGTCACACTATCATCATTTTCTGTCATCATGTAAACGCGCCTATATGACGAGTGAATATCATCTGTGAAAGATTTTTGAAATTCTGATGATGCCCAACGCTTTTATTTAACAGTCATAAAAAAAAAAAAATAAATAAAATCTATAATTTCCCATTCAGAACTAGCAACTGAAACACCACGTGCATTAATTGTAGAAGCCTTTATATATTATGTTGGGTGGGGTGGGGCACGTTTTATCAACCGCATGCCCAGCAAACAAAATCCGTACACGAGCACAGGCATTTCGT
The DNA here is from genome assembly GCA_025469315.1 of Stegophylla sp. TES_Ste_2020. Taxonomy (NCBI): domain Eukaryota; kingdom Metazoa; phylum Arthropoda; class Insecta; order Hemiptera; family Aphididae; genus Stegophylla; species Stegophylla sp. TES_Ste_2020. The sequence continues at coordinate 20,089 of JAIPRM010004535.1, read as the reverse complement.
ACAGCCGTGAGAAACGAACGAACATAATTTGATTTGGAACTGCAGAGCGCCTACATGGAACCGAATATGTGACTTATATGTTGTGAGCGAACGATAACAATAATAATAATAATAATAATAATAATAATTACACTAAACAAGAGGAGGCCGGCCACGTTATACATTATCGTAAATCTGATTTTGACTTATGTGCACACTGTAGTTAGTAGTAGTTCTACGCACAGTACACGTTCTATGGACGAGGCGTCGATCGATTTTTATCGGACATCCGAAGCGGATTAGGAGGTTCTGGTTTGTGTTATCCAATCGAACGGATTTGTTTGTTTTAACCGTATGTCGCGGTTACGCGGCACACTCGTAAATAAAACGCTTTCAGATCGTAATCGGAATATTGCGGCACAGGTACGTCATGTAGGCACTTGGGATTTCGAAAATATCGATGCACGTGCACGCGGGGAGGAAAAAAAAAACAAGTCCGACGAACGTATTATTGTAATCGTTCATTTACACGTACGCGTATCACTCGTGTACCGCTTGCAGGTCATATACATAGTATAATATTATGTTAAATCACACGTGTATATTGTTCAGGACGAGAAGAGGGCCACGGGAGCCATACTTATAGTGAACCTGGAGACTTATACTAACAGTCAAATTAAATTATTTTTATCTACTTCAATAACCCTTAGTAATAAAACAGTTCAGAATACTTAATATAGTAAGACTAGAGTTATGACATCGAAGTAATTAGAGGATTTTCTCGAGAATATATGTATATACGTAAATGATTTTCAAGAAAATTACAATTTTCAAACGCCTTTAACTCATGCCCCAGTTGGTATATGAAAATTTGGAAAGGAAAAAAGTTTAAGTTTATACCAAGACCGTTCAAACGGTATAAATTAATAACTTCACACCACTTTGGCTACCATTTAAAAATGATCGACAAATTCGATCGATTTTTCCTTCACCTTTACCTTATTAAAAAAAAAAAAAAAACTCAAGTAAAAGTTGGAGTTTCAATATTTATTTTATAAATTCTAGACATAAAGACAAAAAATAAAAATAAAAAATAAAATAGAAGTTATAGAATTAAAATCAATTTAATGGTAAAAGAGATATGGCTCTTTGAAAAAAAGTAAAAAGGTGGCTTATTTTGGATCTTTGGAAAAGGAAAATGCACCTGGAGCATTAAAATTTACCCAAAGACTTCTATTTTAAGATACAACAACATTAAAAAATTTGAGCAAAATCTGCAACCCTACCCGACAGAAGTTGTGTCGAAGTATAAAAATGTTATTCGAGTATATGTGTGAGTGCGTTTATCAAAAGTCAACTTTCTATAACGTTTACCGAAAATTCGTCAATTTTTGACTCGATTGACAATTTTGACGAAAAGTCGACGGAAAATTAATTTTGACGAACCGTATTGCCAATTCTTCAGCACAGTATAATATTCTTCACGTAGACACGACAAAAAATATGACGACCGGTGACACTAAAACACCGCTCACGGTCGATACCATATGCAGCCTCGGGAATGCTGCTGCGGCGGCGGTGATAAATGAAATAAGTGTCCGAGACGAACATTCTGTCGGCTGTACAGACGGTGTCGTCGATTTTGTTTTTTTTCTTTCTTTTCTTCTCGTTTTTCGTTTATGTCGTACCTTATAATAATAATAATAATAATAGAAGTATTTTCATTAGTCATTTTTCGAATTCTTTCCGACGACCAGCAGCAGATTTGCGCGTCAGAAATACACACACAAAAAAAAAATAATAATAATAATAAACAAAAAATAAAATTAAAAATTCGATCGCCTCAGACGCGAAAAAACATCCGCTTTTTTCACAAAAGGCGCACTCGCCTTATCTCCGCGACATCTGCGACAGCAGTGGCAGCTATTATCGCGATGCCCTCTCTGTATAATACTTTAACGAACCGTCCTGCGTTTTTCTTTTTTATGCCGCGTCAAAAAATAAAACAAAACAAAATAAAATAAAAAACGAAATGAAAGGTAATAATATTTCTCTTGCAAATATAATTGGCACCGCTCGGAATCCAGACGAGGTTGGGAGAGGAGCACCAGTGTGATTACGGCGAAAAATATACGTCGTATTAGTATTATTTATCATAATATTGTTCTATCGTTTTGTGCATCAGACACACACACACACACACACACACACATAGAGGCCTTAGGTGTATTAAACACGTCATTTACGTCAACGTATGATATTATACCGTATTTTTCACTCAATGTCAGTACTCAACCATATAGGTGCACCATACGTTAAGTTAGGTTAGTCGTAATAATTTGCCCAAAGATCTTAGTATTTTATATATATATATATATATTAGCTGTAAGTGGGACACCTTTCGTGTGAGATACAGGTGTGGAGACAACAGTAAAAAAAAAATAGATGAATAATTTTGAGTGAGATACTTTTCCGAGTGTGCTTAGAGACCGTGCGTTTGGCCGGTTCCTGCGGGCCTCGGCCTCCCTTAGATGGGAGAAGCCACCTACGGCGTCATATAGCGTTCGCTGTCTAGCAGACACCACCACATTTTTTTGGTATGGTAACTTTATATATTATTGCAATCAAGGGCTATTCGTGTCGAAATTTATATAGCTGAAAGTGGGACACCTGTCGGATGAAATACAGGTGTGGAGGCTACAGTAAAAAAGAATTGAAGAATAATTTTGAGCGAGATGTATTTCCAAGTGTACTTAGAGACCGTGCGTTTGGCCGGTCCCTGCGGGCCTTGGCTTCCCTCATTTCGGTGGCGAACGCAGAAGCTTTTTATGTAAAATTCTTTTCCGAGTGCGATTAGAGACCGTGAGTTTGGCCGGTCCCTGAGGGCCTCGGCCTCCCTTATATGGGTATATAAAAAGGTGGCTTATTTTGGATCTTTGGAAAAGGAAAATGCACCTGGAGCATTAAAATTTACCCAAAGACTTCTATTCTAAGATACAACAACATCAAAAAATTTGAGCAAAATCTACCCGACAGAAGTTGTGTCGAAGTATAAAAATGTTATTCGAGTATGTGTGTGAGTGCGTTTATCAAAAGTCAACTTTCTATAACGTTTACCGAAAATTCGTCAATTTTTGACTCGATTGACAATTTTGACGAAAAAACCATTTATATTTTAACATATTAGGTAAATATGTTAACGTTTTCGAATATATTTTATGAACACATGATATAGTAATCAAAATATTTATACTTATGTACACTGTTATTCGTTAGTTTATTATCTAAAACAAAAGCCAAAGCTTCCTTTGGGGCGAATTTTTAAAGAACTATTCATTTGTAATTCTAATATTCTTGAAGTGAACTTGAAGTTATATCTTCTAATTAATCCGCCAGTGTACTTTTTCCACTTCCATAGATTATTGATTTAGCTGCACATATTATCATTTCTGTCGTTATGCATATTTTGCCGTTTGCCACTTCTTTCTGATAACCGTTAGGTACAAACAAATTATTTGAAACGAAAGTCGATTTTAAATCGAAAACAGTAACTACTCAAAGAAAACGCAGAAAAAAGAGTTTTTCAAATTCATAAAATCAATAATTATTCGGTGTTAGTGTTCATATAAAATCACTTCAACAAAACTGAATTTCGATTTGGTGGGTTATTATAATATGTGGCTGAGTTATTGAACTCTCCAGTTATATCGCGGACACGCCGAACATAATATTATACACTATGATTGTATTATAATATTAATTATACGTTCCGAACGCCAGACGTATAATAAACGACATCAATACGCGCATAATGAATAATATGACAAACGAGGGGGCGGCATCGGTCCGGCGCGAGTGTGTGTGTATTATAATAACATACGATACGGGCATGTAAAATATGTTTGTTCTTTTTGGGAGATAAGTAATAATTATTATTTCCTCGTGTTGTTGTCGAATTTTCGAAATGTTTCAAACTCGGCCCCAGTGCAGATACGACACACACTCATACAGGGTGATTCAAAAGTTTCCATACGATTACGAACTGCTCTTGTTTAAAGAAACTCTCGAATAGAAGGTTAGAGGGTAAGTGAGTTGCAAAATTCTATCGCGACCACTTAGTTTAGAACTCACGGTATGTGATTTTTTTCCGAAACTCTACTTTAGAAGTAAAAGTCCCTTGCATGAACCGCCCTTGCTTGAAAACTTGTAGAACGAGCTCGTAACATGGGTTCGAAAGGACAAATTTCAATACTAATTATAGATGTGCGTGTGTCCTGTGTGAGCAGCGGAGATGTAATTTTTCGTTTATAATGCATTAAATTGAAACTCGTATATTTTAAGAACAGTTTTTTTTTTTTTTTTTTTTTTATCAACCTACTCCTGAATCTTTGTTTCAAATCATTAATGCATTTTCGATCTTGAATCATCCTGTACATATATTCACCATGTACGTACAATGCACGATCGATCAGTTCTCGTTTGACTAACGAGTTGTAAATAATTTCTTCTCATAATGTTACAAGAGAAACCTAATTTATAATTTCATTACGATTGGTGCAATCATATTAAATAATTTAAACGATGGACTATTTTTAGATTCTAAGCATAGCAAAGAAGCTATTGTATTAACAATGATGTTAATTTTTTTTTTCATATGTACACGTTTTCGTGTAGAAATAGTTGTCCAAATGTTTTAACTGGCCATTTTTTGAATCAAACTTTGTCTTTAGTTAGTACTTTTAAGAGGTCATTTTTCGAAATTCTCTATAGGATTCTCAAAATTTGGGAAAAGTTTCCCAAAATTTGACAATAAAGACTCGGAAACTGTTTTTTTTTTTTTTTTAATCCAAACATTATCTAAATCTAATTGTAGGTAGACAATAATATGAGAAATAATTTGGTACAAGAAAATATAGAAAGAATGGAAAAAAATATGTTGAATTTTTTTTTTTTTTACACCTTTTATAAGTTAATAATAAAATATAAAACTGGAAGAGTAAAAAGCAATTTTTTTTTTTTTTGTTATCTTATCAATCATTAGAAGCACAGAATCGTCTTGTTGAAGAAACAACGATTTATCGCTTTTTTAAAATGCAATACGTCCATAAGAGTATTCCACTCGAGGAGGAGCGGAGAATATCCAAAATGCAAAATACGTCTCTTTTTTTATTTTTAATATTGAGGCTTTGAGACGAGTCGCATAATCCCTGCAAAGCAAATTATTAATAACATCATAATATACGTGTACGTTTGATATTGATAATTTTCGAACGGTTATTACGAAAATTATGTCCGTCGCAACACGCGCACACAGACGTAAATGCAAATCATAGAATTCGCTCCAAAGTAACCCGTTCAGCCGGATTAAGTCGATTTGCTTTGCCGAGTGTACTCGTAACAATAATAATAATAATAATTACCGTTCCTACGTGAGTGCGCGCCCAAAACCGATTAAACCGAAGCACTTTGTGCGTATCATCGTACGGAAATTAATAATATCCCTGAATGACGATGACATTTATTGAGGAGAACGAGTTAGGGGACAAAAGGGACATTCGACTCGGTAATATTATTGTTTTTCCGTGCGTAGCCGTCTCGTCCGTTTGCAGTCTGTCGGTTCTGCGGAATTTGTTTCGTCACGGATTCGATTAAACATTATTCAAATTGATTGCGATTTAATATAATCTCGAATCAATAATAACTACTAATAATTGTTAATTGAATATTTTGTAATTGCTCCCTTTGGCCACGGTCACCTGCAACCGACAGTCGTTAAACCGAATAGATGTCGGAGAAAAAAAAAATAATAATATTATACGAACAGAGCACGGGCAGGTGGACATTTGCATTAAATAATAACGAATTAGATTAAAGAAAAAAAAAAAAAACATTTTGTCTCCAAACGGAATTGATTGAATGACGTGAAAGTGATTTTTAATTTTAGGCGGCCTCGTTTATTAACAAAAAAATAAAGTATTAAATATAAAAGCCGGATATACTTGGCATTACGAATATTCTTCACTCCTTGGGTCAAATACAATTTGTGGGTGTGTAGAATTTTTTATGAAACGATAAATAATTTCTTCAATAATACGATTCTAAACGAATAAAGTTAATAATAATATAAAGAATAATAATAGTAGTAATTTCCAACCCACCCACCATAAGGTGCGAAGAATACCCGTGGTGTGTATGCCCGGCTTTCTTGTCTATAATTTACTTATATTAATTGCTTTACATTACTTTATTTTACTTTTTTTTTCTTCTAAGTAAAGAAAAGGAAAACACAATTTTAATGAGAAAGAAAAGTGTTAGAAAACAATTTTTTAAATTTTTTTCACACTTTCCAAAGTTTCAAACAGCAATTTTTATTTTATGTTATTGTCTATCTATGTTTAAATTTTTGTAAAATGTGAATTACATAAAGATAGTTTTCAATTTTTTTTTTTTTTTGTCAAATTTTGGTTGTTTTTCCTAGATTTTGAGAAAATAATTTAGGATTACAAAAAAAATGAACTGTTTAAAGAAGAAAATTTGGTTTCATAAAGTTGCTGGTTGAACTTTTTGGATAAGTACTTTCATACAAAAAAGTGTTTACAGAAGAAAGAAAAATATAAAAACAAAAATAAAATAAATAAACGTCATTGTAAAAATACCAGCTAGCTTCTTCACTTCGCGCAGAATCTAAAAAATAAGCTACTTGATAATTAAATTTAAATACAGTTACAAATCAAATTTTAAATGGATATTGCTCAAAATTTAGTTTTCGTCATACGATCCCTTTGAATTTCGTGTATGTATTTACGTGTATGTATTTACGTGTATATGTATTTATATCGTATATACAATACGATGCCCATGACGTGTCTTCTTCATTTTTCATCCCATCAAATATTTTTTTTTACCCACAACCGTCCCTCAGAACGTCCCTTCCAACCGGTCCGTCAACGGGGTGACAATATACAGTACCTATATAATATAATAGTTTATTGTTTCGCGGTTTTTCGCCGCGTCATTGGGCGCGCGGACATACGTCACGCGGTTTCGGTACAAGACGTATACCTCTATAATAATATACACAGGAGGTACGCGCTATTTATTATCGTCTCGTCGTTGTAACGATAATAATATTATAATTTATGCGTGACACGCCGACTATGCGAGTCCAGCTGCAATATTTTTCGTCCGCGTCGCGAGTCACAGGCATTAATTATTATCATCAGAATAATATATACGAGTAGAAATTTTGTCGCACAGGGGTCGTTCGATTCAACGCGCGTTTCCCACCCCCCTCCCCCCCCGTGGCTCAAACGCGAGCGTTTATTATTGTGATAATATTTTTTGATATTATTATATAGGCGATGTACACACAGCAGATGACGAGCGGTGTTCGAGGATAATTTTTGATTCATTACGCGCAAGAGGTTCCCCCCACCCCTGTGTGTGTGTGTGTGTGTGTGTGTGAAATACTATATTATGCTAATGCGAGGTGAAAACATCACCACCCCAAGGGAACTACGAGTCGGGGGGAAACGTGTCGAACGCGCGATTTTTCATCGAAAACACGGTTAAAATATAACACATGTATTATTGTATTTTTTTTTACCATTCGAAGCTATTGTTGTTGTTATTGGACACAACTGCAATAACGACGCGCGCGTAGTCGGACGTTTCACAAACCGTATAATTTCATTTATAGTAATAATTCGTATATTTACACGATAATATCTATTTTGAGCGCACAATCGATTTTGTGTTGCGGTATATTCCAGGAAACGCTAAAACTTCAGACGCACCGCGTGCGCACACAATACGTTGCATTGTGATTTCACGCATCCCTCGTGTTCACAATAATATTATATCGGTGTACGTCGTCGTCATGTTATTATTATTATTATTATTATTATACGAGTACTTTTGGTAAACGCATGATTTCGCGGGCGATAAATTAGGGGAACGATAAACTCCTATCCAAAATCAGGTAGTCTCCTACGTCATAGACATTGTGTTTGACTCCTACACGAGAAATGTTTGACTCCTATACACGAACTTTATAAATTTAACTGCTGATATATTATAATATAACATAAGTCTAAATTAATGTAATATTGTAATAAAATTTTAATAACTGGTAAAAATAACAATAATTTTAAATACAAGAATCATAGGACAGTGTTTTCGATCATCTCTGAAGTTTCGATTCAAAATAACTACGCGAGTGAAACAATTAAATTGTTTTCCATCATGTTGCATTTTTGAGACGTACTAAACTCGTTAGTTAGTTAGATAAATAGATTAGTAGATATGCCATTATATCGTCAGGTAAAAACGTTAGTGTACGAGATAACACCAGATTCTCGAGTCGGGTGAAAAGGTCAGAGTAGATTATGACAATTTTTTTGGAGCAGATAAAAAGTTCACTCGTTTACTCGATTAGGAGTTTATATTTGGCCTTAAATTAAATCGCTTACCGTACTCGAGAGTTGCGGCGTGAACTCGAAATTCTATTTTAATTTGGGATTTTGAGTCATTTGAGCCGTAATTTGAATTCTTTTAAAAGTTTTACGGGATTTTGAGTGAAAAAATAACGTTATTTTACGATAAAAACATTAGTTTCATACAATTTCTTTTTTTAACGATTATGTATATATATAAAAAAAAATTTTAACCATTTATTTTTGATTTTTTCACATACATATGAAAAGAAATGTACTATTTCATTTTCAGCTCATTATAATATATTATTCGAATTAATAATGTTATTAAAAAAGATTGACGAAAATCGAGCTATTTTCAAAATTCTATATTTGTCCTAAAAGTGGTCAATTTTTTTTCATTTGGTTGATAATGAGTGAAATTTTCAAGTTTCTATTATTATTAGTTTTTAAAATATAATTTTTGATATATTTCACGGTTTTTAATCAGATTTTAGGCTTTTTTTTGTTTCTGAAAAAACGGTTGATATTTTCGGTAAATTACATCTTTAAATTACATCTACTATGCCGTCTGAACGTTGTACAGGAGACAGGAAGACTAGGATTTGTACACATTTCGAGTAGAAACAATGTTTCCTGAAAAATAAGATCCTTTGTAGAATCGCTCCGAATTACTAATTCGCTTACTCGGAATCTGAAACACAATATTACTTAAAATATTCACTCTGGGAGCATCTCATGGTCTTTTCGAAAGCCTTTGAATGTCGTTTGAAGGGCGAGTGCCCGAGTTTTTATTGATCGGTATCCAATCATTGTGGACACGTAGATTACAATATTACAAAAAGGTATTTAGTTCTAACCGTGACCGCGGTTTTGGCATCGTGGTGTAAAATAATGAATTCACGAACGAGACTTTTGGCGAAATTCGGCACTTAAAACCCTGGGCGCGCACGTCCTTAAAAGATTTCCGCGAAAACGTGTCCGCACATATTATTTCGACGTGGCGTTTTTATTTATTTATTTATTATTATTATTTTTAATTATGCACAGAGCGTACTGGTGTTAAATATTTTATTTTTGAAACGTGAAAAAAATTCTGGCGATGATAATTATTTTAATAACGATAATAATATATTCCACAAAGATCGGTGGTCGGAACAAATATTATATTAAATTATTCGAAAACCAAACGTCGAGGGGAATAGTGAGTTTTTTTTTTTTGTGACAAAGTCACCACCACTCCACTACTGTAGTAGAGATTTAAATGGAACGACAGACTTTCTTTCTATTTTTTTTTTTTTTTCGTTCGCGAGATATTTTTAATATTGCGTATTATCATTTTCACAACGGCTATTGCGAGTTATATAATTTTATATAACTGTCGTCCTAATCGCACGCTATACCACCAGCCTTTAACACCCTTTTCTACAATGTCAGTTTCAATTTCCTTTTAACTAAAATCATAATATTATTTCGTTACGAAACGATTTCGTGCGGTTGTTGAAAAAAAAAAAAAAAAACAGAAACCGTCTGCGTTTTGACGACAACGATGTTGTACGGGACAATGAAATGGGATGGAATTAAAATGACTAAAGAAAACCTAAATGTAATTTTTTTTTTTAATTAAATTATATGACTTCGGAGTAGGTGAAAAATTGAATTAAATTCCGTTTATCATTGTCAGATATCTCGTTAATATTACCTATTAGACACTCTGGGTCGATGGTGGATATACCTGTAATATTTGAAAGGAAAGGGTGAATTTAAAATCAGAAAATAGACGAGTAGGCGGTTGAAACCATTGTCTTCAATATTTCTCTATTATTCCAGTTGGTACTCTATTGAGTACCATAATAAGTAGCGAATCCAAAATATGATATGAAATAGATTTTATTTCTGGTGGTTTTAATTGAAAAATAATTATTCTCAACTCGCCCTTTAAAAAATATTGGAGCACGCATCTGTTTAAATTAGGTCTCTCTATTTTCAATTGATAATACGTGAGTATTTTATTTTTTTTTAATATTTTTATATTTATAAAAAATGTAAAAGACAATAATTTTTAGGCGATTTGAACGTTTATCGAAATTCACCATTTTATTCAAAATTAGTCATATTACTCAAATTATCTTAGCTGACAGTGTAAAATAATTACGTGAAAATAATTAACTGTGTATACAATTGTATAATTATTGAGTGTAAAAATATCATTATAACTTTTGTATAGCAATTAAAAAAAAATTATTCTTATAAATGTATTTAACTATCATTTTTAAACGTATTAATAACGTATAAAGAATTTCGTGACAATTTAATAAAATGCAACACAGTCGTTGTTTTAATCCTTGACAATATAACCTATATATAAAATGTTGGACATTTCAAACTGCTATACAGTAATACACGATTAAAAATATTTCGGATACTAACTATTGGTGAAAAACGATAAAACCTTAAATTAACCGAGAATTGGAATCCAATCGAGTTCCCAGTATTAGTGTTATTACATAGCTTTAGTTTTTATTTTATCTAAAATTATATAACAATTACAGTATCCTGTAATATTATATGTATACAGTTAACCAGTTTATAGTCACGTTTATTGTGTATTATTATCGTGCTGGTACTTGTGATGGGATAATAAAAATTAATAGAGAAAATATTGTTTTATCGAAAAAATTATGCGATTTCACATCACGTTCGATTCGCATGCGGAAATCAATGAGTGCTCTCTCCACAGCGTTATTACTCATCAGTGGTCTTTAACCTTATTACCTCACTACTAATATTTTTTACTGCCATTTTTTTGGGATCTATGTCAACTTTTTTTAACCATGAAAAGCAAAAAAAAAAAAAAAATGAAGTAAAGCAAAGTAAAGTAAAGTAAAGTAACGGTAAAGACAAGAAAACCGGACATATTTCGCAACGCGGATATTCTTCGCTCCTCGGGTCAGATACTCTTGGTGGATATGTTGAATTTTAAAGTTATGATAAATCATTTGTTGAATATGAGGATTCTGAACGAAAGAAGTTAATAACATAAAGATCAATTGCGGTCGTCATTTTCAACACACTTATTAAAGATAGTACACCGTCCAGAGCCAATTTCTTATTTAAAAAGTTGCCGGAGGAAACTTTTACGACACGAGCGAAATTATTAGTAATGAATAAATGCCAGTGGTTAAACCGTCGGTTTTCTTTCTCCGCTGGGAATGTGTTGTCAAAACGTGAAAACAAGTATTTCACACACCGGTGATGTCGGGTTATTCGGCTGTAGCGCGTAGTAATATTATACACGCGGTTTTTTTGTTGCCATCAAATAAAATCGTAATTAAGCCGTTACGATCGATGGCGACGATCATAATAACAATAATAGTAATAATCAACAACCATCAACCTGTTGTATGTATGTGACGTGTTCGTTGGACCGGACAATAAATCATAATAATATTATTACAAACCTACAGCTAGTTAACGCGTGAATTACTGGCTCGCGAGTCGTCTCAGCCGTCTTCCGTGGAATACATCAGTAAATAAAGAAAGAGAGAGATAGAGAATAAAAAAAATTATAATATTATAATAATCGGACGCGTCCGTTTTCGAAATCCAATTTCCACATATTATACGCGTGCGTGATTTATTAGGTGACACGTGGCCTTTAGCGATGCGTTATTATTTACTGCATCAGCAACGCTCATAAATAAAATTAATTCTACTTAAATTTTTATACTGCACAGTGTATTACAATTATTAGACAATAATAATTATTCCTTTGTGATACAAAGCCGTACATAATACGGTTTCAGTCGTGCAGTTTTATGATATTATTATTTAATCGTAAAGTTACACAATAATGAAAAATATTGCACACGACGACGTAACTATAATTATATTATTATTGTGGCGAGTAACTCGTCGACTGGCGTCTAAGTCTCTAGCAGTAATAATATTATTCGCAGTCATACTAATGTTGTACGTGTTGTCACTTCTCTCAGACTCGCGACTGACCAATATGCAACATAAAATGGCGAATTGGCGCTTAACAGAATAAATTCTAGGGGTTTTTTTTTTTTTTGAGGGGAGGGAAGTAGAGGGGTGTCTTAGGATTCGTTTTATGTGATAGATAAACGTTAAAAGTGGAATTTTAGATACTGATTGAAACGAAGAACCGACTGTTTTTACGATAATGACGCTTATTTCATTTTTTTTTTTTGTTATTTGTCCACGTCTTTGAGAAGAATTACTTGTCCGAAAGATTTCGGACACCAAATTTTTGATTCACAATTCACCTCTAGATGGTAGATTAGAGGTCATTTTTTGAAACTTTCAATAATAGTTTTTTCAATACTTGGGAAAAACTACTCAAAGTAAGAAGGACTCGGAAACTATCTTTTCATTAGAAATATTTTGGTGCGAGAAAATTTTGAAAATGTGAAAAAAAAAATTATGAAATTTTGTTCTTACACTTTACTTTCTCTTAAAATTGATTTAGAAATCTAGCTGAGTTAATTAGTCATTCCTCCTCTTCACTCAAGGAGCGAAGAATACCAAAGGTACAAAGTACGTCTTTTTTACTTTTCTTTTTTCCATTTTTCTAACATTTTTGGCATAATTAAGTACATTTATTATTATTATTATTTTTTTTTTTGATTCTTTAAGTGAAACTTATTGCTTTTAGAGTAAAATTAGAGATTTTATTTTATTTCGTGAACTTTTGTTTTAAAATATTTGCTAGAATAGAATTTTGATAATTTTATTTTAATTGTATTAAATGTTAATTGGTATTGTAATTTTGTTATTATAGGTTTATAATTTTTTTATGGTGCTCTAATACAATGCATTTTAAGTGTAGGGTTATTCGATTTAAGAGACACTTCAAAATTATATCTATTATTTTGCATTTTTCCCTGTTTTTCATTTTTGAATACTTTATTTTGAGCATTTTAAATCATTCTATTAATAATTATTGCATATTTATTTGATTTTTTTAATGGATTTATTGTTTTTAAAGAGATTTTCGGATATTTTTTAGATAAAAGGTTTGATAGTTTTAAGGACATTTATACTGAAACCAAGTTTGTACGGTTAGTCAGTAGTCAGTATAGTTATTATTTAATCTTAAAATGTATATCATTATCATGATATTATGTTGGACTCATTTCAATGCTATTTTTACTACTGACCATCTGGAAAGTCACATTTTGTAAAGTTCGACAAACGAACGATGAATACACGACAGCTAACTTTAAATACTCTTGTGCTTAGACCGCATGTTTGGGCACGCACTATGGAATATTCTAACTGTAAATTATTGTTCATTTTTTTAATAAGTACGTAGGGGTAGGCATGTTAAGGGTTAAGAGCGCTCATTATTCATTTTTATACCTAAAACAGGGCGTTTATTATCCAACCCAACCCTAATCTCTAACACCAGGACAAAATATGATGATAAATACACTCGACTTCTTGTCTAACTAAAATATCCTGTACGCGTGTGTATCATTATATCGTGTATCCTATAGTTATGTTGTAGTCGCCGTGTGTGTGCGTTTTTTTTTTTTTTTTATTATTATCCGGAAGCGCTGTATCTTTTACCCGATTTGTTCATCCCCATCGTCATGCGTCATGCTGCCGATACGGACGCAAACCGAATAAATACGAAAACGCGATGATTCATCGTTGTTAAATCTCATTCACCGGTTCGATCATTAATTCACCCCATAATTACGTCGTGATTTCTTTTTATTAATTCTCAAAGAAATCAATCCATCGTAGTCATCGCTGTATTCGTATGTAATTATATTTATATTTGTACCAAACGTATTATTTTCGGTTTTTCCGTTTACACGACACGTTAATGGGATAATAAAATAACAAATATCGGATGTAGACCGTCTGTTCAATGAAAAAAAAACCCTTTTATTTTATATCTTAAATACTGTATACTAAAATTAATTATGTCTTTATTCATTGGCAATTAAATAAACTCACATTGTGATATAATTTCGAGTTTTGGAAATTTTTTACCTCGCGTAATTAGTGTCTGGTTAACGAGCAACACACTTTTTGTTCGCACATTTAAAACGGTTTAATTAGAATTAACCTAACTTTATCATATAAGGTATGCGAGGTGATTATTGTCAAGGGAAAATGTAATTAAATATTAAGTGAGAAACTATGTTCGATTTCATTTGAATCATAATATGGCGTTGAAGTGAATTAAATTATTAAAAAAATGTTATAGAAGAAAAATAATTAAAAACGATTCGACGCTATACCGTATTTGGTATATAATCTTGGCAGTTATAAATTGATACGGTGGCACTGCGTGGTAATTATAAAATAACTCTATAGAATTATATGTATAATCACTACAAGAGATTTGCAGAATATCATTTCGATAGGCAATCTCGTGAGGTATTTAAGTTATTGTATTGAAATACGCGCGTTAATTATTCATAATACTTTTAAAATAACTTTTTCGAGAGTATCCCGAATACCGCCTTAATGTGTTTAAAATTACTTTTATTTAAATTCCCTTATTACTTTTTATAAAATAATATTAATAATAATGTAGTTTATTGTAATAAGAAAACATTAACACGATTTTAAAAACACTGTATGAAATACAAAAGTTACAACTCATCCTATAAGAAGAAGCTTGAATGCGGATGAGTTGAGTTCATTTTTAAATTATAACAAAAAACATAACAAAATAACAATAAACATATTGCATTAAAAATTAAAATAAGTGTGGAAAATTATATAAAACAAATAATAATATCTAATGTAGAACATTAATATATATATTTATTAAAATGTGCCAATGAAACATTACAAAACACTTATTATTATTATAAATTGAAGATTGTATTTAAATACGATTCTGATGTATCTTATGTCCATTTTTCCAATTGGATACTAATAACTATTTTAAACTATTTTACCGTCACTTGGTTAAAATGCTCCAAAGGCTGATCAGTGTATTGTAACTATTATAATAATAATAATCATTATTAATTATGTTTCAATATACTGTTGTTGTTATTTAAACGTCAAGAAAATCATCGTACGGGCGTATACCCATGAGAAGAAAACGGCCGCTTTAATAACATCTTTGTGTCGTAACTATAATATATTTTCCATAATAAATATATTTGCTTCGGAGGAAAACTACTGATGTGGAAATTCTATTGGAAATTGACGCGCTGTTATGTTTTGTCAATTTAATGAAGTTCTTCCAGACGTGCGACGAAGACGCTCGGCATCAAGACGACGTGTTTGTATGTGCTTTGACAAAGGGTCCGTCGCGTGACATAAACTATCATCATCACGTGTGTCCGACTACTTGCTGTAGACCAAAAACCGTCTCGTAAGACATCCTATTCAAAAAATCCGTTTAATACAAATATTGGAATATTGTTTAAATAATCCTCTCGAAGGAAGTGTTCTATAGGTTACATTAGTTTTACCTCAATTGAATCATTAATTTTGTTCCATTTTTATGACCACTATTTATCCTTATGTGTATATAAAACAGAACATACTTCGCACCTCGAGTATTCTTCGTTCCTCAGTGGGAGGGAGGGGCGAGGATTCGGAGAGTGTGTTAAATTTAAAATAAAACGATATCTCATTTATTCAATAAAACGATACTGAGTGGAGTTTCATTTTATGTAGCATAATTTTATATAAAAATTATGAAGTTTATTAATATAAAAAAAAAAAAAAACAACAAATTTTTCTTTACTCAGCCAGTTTTATATCCCTTTATTAACTGAAAACCAGGGAAAACCCGATTTGAATGGGAAAATAGTTTTAGTTTAGTTTCAACATTTTCTCTTACAAACATTTTTCACTTGTATTATTGTCTGCGTTTACTTGAATTTTTATTGAAATTTGACAAAAAAATTATAGTTTTTTTTTCTTTCAAACTTTATTTAGTTTTCCCCAATTTTTAGGAAAATATTGAGAATTTCAAAAAATGACTACTCAAAAGAACTATCTAGAGGTAATTATCAATTGATTTTTGATATTGATATTAATCAATCAATAATAAACCTAATCCCTGGACATCACGGGATCGACTGGAGTATTCTGGAAATAAGTCAACCCGTGTGCTCGGCTAAATATGAAGTGACCCAATTCGTGCTATTTTTGGGATTCGGTACTCAACCCCACCTCGAGGTTATCCGAAAATGTCAAAGTACCACTTTCTGTGCTTTACTACTGCAGTTATCCTGTGGTAAGGACACAATTTAGATAAAAACGCGTCTAATCTACACGCACGCGGTTTCAGGGGTGGCTTCGTACATCCCGCCCAGTGTCGTGTCACCGTCGACAAAAATTTTCCCCGTCCTTACCGTTTTATGGGCAAGTTATATACACCCTTACGCCACAGCAGCAGCATCAGTTCGTGTGTGGCTCTTGTTTGTTGTTTTTTTTTTCCCACAAAGAACGCCCGAGCTCGGCGGCTGCAGCGACGGCGTATTATACGAAGCCAAGATAAACATGTTAACAAATTAAACAACTACCGGACGTCATCGTAGTCGTCGTCGTCGTCGCCATAAAGAGCCCCGTCCTGAACAAATATAACATCAATTTATGTTCTCTCTCTCTCTCTCTCTCTCTGTATAACCCCTCCTTACCCCTACCACAGTCATCATAGGCCGGCTCTGCCGATCCCCTCGGCCCTCGCGTCACCGAGGTACTCTTCGGAGGGGGAGGGGGAGACCGCTGCGCATCACCGAATATATTTGGTTTCAAAGCAAATTGACGGAGAGGCAAAAACAACAGAAAACGTTGCCAACACAATAGCGCGCGCGTCTGTGTTTGCGTGTACCTTTACACACACACACACACTTATCGAGCACAAACACTGACTCTCAGAGTGCTTCACACACACACACACACACACATACAACAATATTATATTATTATATACTATTCCGATACGTGGCCGTAGCTGCAGCCGTTGAAAACGTTTCGCCCACGCACCCGGGGAGACAATCGAGTGATCATTTTTTTTTTCTTTTCCCCCCGAAACGTCCGTAGTCCAATTTGTTGAGAGCAAACTGTGTCAACAAACGTGACTGGCGCGCGCGCGCGTTCGTGTTTAATTTCGTAAAACGTTTTACCGACGACGACGACGACGGGAAACAAACGGGCGGGGGAAAAAATAAATAAAAAAATGATTTCACCTTGTTCGAAAACACTACCGACGCCAACTGCAGAATCACCTGCGCGCGCGTTACGCAGTTACATCGTTTCTATTTTCTTCTCGTGAAACCAGCGCGGGCTTTACGCGCCTGCGAGAGATCTGTACTTCGGATCTCTCGTAACATGGTTTTTTCTTATTCACGATTTCCACGCTTTAATTCACACTTTGAAAAAAAAAAAGGAAACAGTAAATCATTTCTTTAATAATACGATTCTGCGAGTGATGTTAAGGAACAAAAATTGGAACAATAGTTAATATAAGGAACAATATTAGTCGTCGTTTTTAACACACACACACAACAAGAGTATCTGACCCGAAGAGCGAAGAATACCCATAGTGCGAAGAATGCCCTGCTTTCTTGTATATTTTTTTACTTATAAAATTGCTCTACATTACTTGACTTAATTTTGTTTAATTTTACTAAAAATATAAAATTTTGATGAGAAAAAAGTGTTAGAAAAAATTTCAAATTTTTTTGCACTTTAATATGTCTCATATTAATTTCTATCTACGTTCAAATTTTCATAAAGTCAGTATTAAAAAAAAGATAGTTTCCTAGTTTTTTGTCAAATTTTGGGTAGTTTTTATAAAATTTTGAGAAATCAATTGATAATGCCGAAAAATAACCTCCTTAAACTACTATCCAGAAACAAATCCGGCTTCAAAAAGTCATTGGTCAAATCTTTTAGACAAGTATTACACGCTTTTTTTTTTTTTTTTTTGAAGAAATTTGAATCTTTGCACCATGAGTATTAGACAACTATACCATCCCAACTCTAATCTAATTCGAAGTTATATGCGTGTAATATTTTATGATATTATAAGTAATTTATCTTTATTATAATGTCATACATCACGCAGTTAACTGTAGTAATCTTTTAGAGCGTTGACAGCGTAAACTTTTGTCTTTTGCTGAGTACACATTAAAAATTTATCACCCACCACGTGATTACTCCCTTGCATTTATTACTTAATGTATATCTTCGATTTCCGATTGAAAAGTTCAAGCGAATTTAGGTTTTCTTAATAAAACTCAGGTAAAAATCGACTATCCAAATGCCCTTTGTTGTGTCGATTTTAAAGTTCCCTTTTTTTTCATCTCCAATTAACTATCCATTCTTTATTCCTGCAATTAGTACCTATCACGAATTACGTTACTAATGAGCCTCTTGCAATAATGACGCACACTGCCAATTAAAAATCAATTTTCTCATTACTTTATTCTCAATTTTGAATAAATCGATCACATTGCCTCAGTCATAATTTATTACTTCGATGCATGGACCTAAACGATCGCAATATTTTATTCATTAATGTACGTACCATATCGTTTAAATTCTACGATTTCAATTGCAGACGAAAATTTCGTATTGGCAATAATATTATGATAAACTTTACAGAGTAAACATATGCAAATTGAACTTAAATTTACATCTTTTGAGAGAACACCGAATATTTGTAGCAAATCTAAATAGAAAATTAGAAAATACATAATATATGTGATGCATAATTATTCAACTCAATTGTATCACGGTTAAAATCAAACAGGTCCGTTAAATTTGGTATTTCTTTTTTCTAGTGAAGAGTTTTGAAAAAAAAAAAAAAAAAAATTGGATGAAAAAGAAAGTTTTCCATATTAAGGACACTTAAGGAGTAGAAAGAAGGGGGCGATGAATAAATCGTTGGTTCTTTAAAAATCATCAAAACGTCAGTGAATCATTTATGCTGGACCAATCTTAACGGATTTCCTCGTTGATTCACTGTGATATACTCACCGTTTGCGTTGACGTGCAACAGAGTATCGACGCGCGTGTGCTGTGTTATATTTTATGCGCGGTCGTCGAAAACGTTACGCGGTGATCAGGTTTTTTTTTTTTTTTCTAACAGAGGGTAAACACGACACCGAAAAGGAGATGGATGTGTTTTTAATGAGTCTCTGAGTTTTCGAAATCAATACCATTTCAAGGAGCGCGTAGTGTAAATATGTGACCTTTGTCGCGGGTTAATCGAGTAAAAATAGATTGAGCTGTAGATCTCCGAGATATCGTGGTGTATATAATATCGTACGACGAACGGAGACAATAATTAACGCGGTACAAGAGGGGAAAATACATTAAGTCGAGTGAGTGATGCGGAGAAACACCGCGTTAACACGGATGACGATAAAACGGTACGTTGTGCGTGTATAATGGAACACCATGAATCACGACGTGTTTTGATGAGCGTGAAAATTAATTTCGAAAACGAGTACGGCGATATCAGAAACTTATGCGAAACACTAAGGTAAATCATATATTTTTAAATCGTTTATTTCTATTTTCTGTTATTATCACCTCCACTTGGCCACTTTGGCGGATAGACGAATCGAAGCCAATCTAACATTTATTTCCAAACTTATTGATGGTCAAATTGATTCACCTGTCCTGTTAAATAATCTGAACTTTAGAATCCCTCT
>JAIPRM010004534.1:0-15188 GCA_025469315.1 Stegophylla sp. TES_Ste_2020 | reverse complement strand
ATTTTCTTGCGCCAAAATCTTTTTTATAGGATTTTCTATCTATGTTTAAATTTTCATAAAATTCGGATCAAAAAATGATGGTTTCCGAGTCGTTTTTGTCAAATTTTGGGTAGTTTTTTCCAAAAAAGAAATTTAAGAATTGAGAAATTCAAAAAATGACCTCTCTAAAGTACAATCTAGAGGCAAATTCAGTTTCAAAAAGTTATTGATCGAAACTTTTGGACAAGTATTTCTATACGAAAAGTTGTACACAGAAAAAAAATAAATAAAAAAAAATAATAATAAACATCATTGTAAAAACACTAGCTTCTTCACTTCATTCAGAATCTAAAAATAAACATTCTAAAAATACTAGCTTTATCACTCTGTTCAGAATCTAAAATACAAAAGCCACATATAATTTTTATTACGATCAACAAAAAGTTTTACGATTTTACCACATTGTTATTAAATATCCAAATTAATAATTTTATCAAACATGAAAAATAAATTAATAACATACAGATGGTAATGGCAGAAAAGGATGTAGTTACTTCCTATAGATAAAACACATGTTCTACAAAAGATAAAAGCAATATTCCATTATTTTATATAGTGTATACATTAAAAAGAGCTTGAAATTAAATCATATAATATCATTACCATAAAACAGATTAAATTAAATGTTCCATGACTTAAATGATGCATTTGAAAATAAACATTACGTTCTATAAAACAATAAATTATTTACCTCAAAATAAATATATGTAAAAACAAACAATATTAAATAAAACTAATAATATTTCTACACACATTCATGTATTAAAAAGTAAAGTAAAGTAAAGTATAGACAAGAAAGCCGGACATACTTCGCACCACGGATATTCTTCGCTCTTCGGGTCAGATACTCTTAAGGAGGAGTGTGTGTAATTTTAAAGAAACGATAAATCATTTCTTCAATAAAACGATTCTGAACGAAAAAAAATTAATAATTTAAAGAACAATAATAGTCATCATTTTCAACACACTCACCAAGAGTATCTGACCCAAAGAGCGAAGTATGTCCGGCTTTCTTGTCTATACTATACTTTATTTTTTTTATCTACTATATTTAATATATAATATATTTATATTATGAAGGAAAAAAAATTAAATGAGAAAAAAAAATTTAGAAAAATGTCCAAAATTTTTTTGCGCCAAAATGTTTCTTATATTATTGGCTACCTATTTTTAAATTTTCATAAAGTTCGAATCGAAAAATGATGGTTCCTGAGTCTTTTTTGTCAAATTTTGGGTAGTTTTTTTAAAAAAAAAAAAAAGTGTGTACTTCGCTCGTCGGGGTGTTCTCCGCACGTCGGGTGGGATTCTCTTGACGGGTGTAATGAATTTTAAAGAAACGATAAATCATTTCTTCAATAAAACGATTTTGAACGAAGGAAATTAATAAATATAAAAAAAAAATTCAGAATATTCGGACTGCCGGGTCAGAATCTAACTCCAGCACTGTTACATGATAAGCCCGTTGGATTACCATTGCGTCACACTACATCACTTGACCTTGTAGGTGAAATAGTAGGTATTTAGTATAATAACCGAAAATATTGAATTTTCAAAATAGAATGAAATAATTAGAAAACTGTTGTTGCACGTGGATTTTAATTCACACCATTGTATTCAGAGTCGAAAAATACATAAAATGCAATAAAACATTATCAACCTTTAGTAACCAAATCCTTATAATCTATTGATATTTCGTAATATAAGTAATAAGTGGCTTATCAAGGCTTTTGCCACTTTTGGATCAGTATAACTATGCGCAAAAGAGTTAACAAAACGGAAATAAAATAAACAAAATTGTAAATTCATAAACTTCTTCGCTCCGCTCAAAATCTAAAATAAAAATCCAGTGATAACTCAATTTCGAAAAATAATGGACAATTCTCTTTTCTGCAATTAGAGATTCAATTGTCCTGTATAATAAATTGATGTTTCGCTCAAAATCGTATTATTTTAAGAAAAATATACAATTTCTTTAAAATTCAACACACCCATCAAAAGTATTCTAACCAAAGAGCAAAAAAATATTTATATTACAAAATATGACAATGTATTATAATTTAATAATTTTTTTGTGTAATGAAACAGGAAAACATTATTAAATTTCAAAACAGACGGACCTTTAGACTATAGATCTTAATAATTAAAGGCATATTAAAAACAAAAATAAATAACCTATAACCCATACATAAAAACGTTATATGGTATACACTATGTATAATATACGAAACCCATTACGCGTTTTCTGATTTCTCTGTAGTCACTTCATCTAGTTGCCCATTTATCACTAAAACCCGTAAACTCAATAATTAAAACATTTTATTATTTTATTGTAAATACATTAATCAGAAAAATGAATTAAGATTCCTTACGGCTTACACAATAAATTCATGTAAAATATTAAAAACTAAGAATGATATATAAATTGAATACAATAAAACCGTTATTATTACTCGATCACGAAGATCACCAAACAGCACGTTTAAAACTTGTTAGCAAAACACATTGTGCTTATCTTAACCTCCTGCAATACCTGATGACCTTACATCGCGATCGTGACATCTTGGGCCCACGGCTATAGAGATTATAATTTCACTTTTTACACGTGCGTACAGAAAAAATCATTAAATAGGTATTTATCATATACATTCAGTAAAATAGTAATAACATAAGAGAAATTTCATACAAAAAATAAAAAAAGTTTTACATAAACATTTTAGATCAACATTCAATAAATATTCTCCATTTGACAAAAATCTTAATAACTTAAGTTAGATAGGTACCTATATCATATTATTATTTAAATTATTTTATTTTATTTTTTCAGTGAATGCATTAATAGTTGATAAAAATTTAAATAATATTAATTATCCAATATTATCAATATCTGACATAAAATATCAAATTTAAATTAGAAACGAATACTATATGAATCTAAATAACTATTTCAAATACATTTTTTTTTAGATTCTGAGCATTTCTTTTTTTCTTTTTGACAATTTAATTAAATGTATTTAAAAATAAAATTAGACTTCTAAAAACGTATTTTACTAAAAATCACCTACTATTAGTGTTTAATTATTAAACACCATAGAAATTTATTATAATTTAGAGCTACCGATTTAAAAAGAATTTACAGATTTTAAAAATTTTAGATATAACTGATATCTATTTTAATTTGATGCTGATCAGCTCCCACCCTAAAATTAGTATCAACCCTTACATATTACTGTATAATATGATAAATTATAAAAACAAATCTATGTAGTAGCTATTGGTCGAATCATATGGATCATAATTTAATATATTAAAACCAAATATAATTCTGTCTTCAATGCGTAGTCTACACGTTTGAGGACCAATGATTTTAAAATATTTATGGCAGGGAATCACTGTGTTAAGGTCCCACCCAAACCAATTAACATATAATACATTATATTGTTCTGGCCAATTGCCACTGTGTAGAAAATATTCATTCACTGTAAACATAGTACTATCTAGCCATTTATTTATTATTCAATGTTTCTATTTTCTAACCATAATTTTTTATCCATGAATCATTCAAACATTATATTATAAATAAAAAATAATCAAAAAACCGACATACTTTGCACCATGTGTATTCTACACGACTCAAATTGGATACTCTTAGTGAGTGTTGAATTTTAAGGAAACGATAAATAATTTCTTCAATAAAACGATTCTGAGCAGAGCGTCAATTAATTTACAATAATAATAAAATTGTAAAATATTATATTCAGTATGTCTAACAATTGTTATTTAATAACAGAATAATCCATGTCAATTTCTTTGTTCGTATAAATAATCAATTTTGTAAAATATATTACGAAATAATAAGAAAGAATAATCTTTTCATTCTAAATACTTTACTTTACTTTTTTTTATCTAATAAATATAGAAAAGGAAAAACATTTTAATGGGAAAAAAAAATGTTAGCAAAATGTCTAAAAATTTCTTTTTACATTTTCAAAATTTTCTTGCATCAAAATATTTCTTATATTATCATATCGTTCAGAATCTAAAATTTAATTAGAAAAAAAAAGCATTGGAAAAATGTACAAAATTTTTTTTTCACATTTTCAAAATTTTGTAGTGCCAAAATGTTTTTATAATTATTGTCTACCTATATTTAAATTTTCATAAAGTTTGGATCGAAAAATAATAGTTTCCGAAAAAAAGAAAAAAAAATGAAGAATTGGGAATTCAAAAAATTTGCTTTCTAAAGTACTAACTAGAGGAAAATCCGGTTTCATAAAGTTGCTGGTTGAGAATTTTGGACAAATATTTCCATACGAAAAAGTGTTTACTGAAAAAAAATAAATAAACAAAGAAGAAAAAGAAATAAACATCATTTTAAGAACACTAGCTTCTTCACTTCGTTCAGAATCTTAAATGGACTTAGATTAGTGATTATTTTGTAAGTAAATAGTATTGGACGAAAACTGGACATTTGGCAAAAAATAGTAGACTTTATTCCACTGTATTATTAAAAAAATATAATTGTGAAATTTATAAATAGATAAAAATTATGAATTTATAAAAATAGATATTTAATATTCATTGCTTGTAGTGTTCTTATAAAGACATGTATTATCTGATACACATACACACACACACCTACACACGCGCGTACACACACGTCAAATATCCAACATTATTAAATAACATTTGTTAAATATTATCTAATCGACAATTATTAGTATTGTATAGTAATTGTATCTCTGCTCGGAATCGCGTTTTATCGAAGAAATTATTTATCGTTTCTTTCAAATGTAATACAACCACCAAGAGTATCCCACCCGAGGAGCGAAGAACACCCCCAAGGTGCGAAGATTTTTTTAGATATTAGGTTTTCATATAAAAGTATTTCCATGAAATTAATTTTAGTTGTTCAAATACAACGCTAGAAATAATGATGCTACATACTTGAAGCTTATACAAATTATCCTAGTAAAAATAAGCCTTGTGTTACTCAAATGATAAAATAGGATAGAAACCGGTGATCTAAATTGTAGACACAACACACGTGCCATCAATATTTTATTTGAGGATAGAAGCAATGAAGTATGTATGAATAATCACAATGACATTTTATATATCCTACAATAAAAATATCTAATCGTGAATAAATAACATATTATTTTATGAGTATTTATATTTTTAAACTACGTAGAATAATTTTGATTTTACATAAATTAATTTTTTTTCATATTGATGTTTTTTTATTTTTTTTTTCTGTTAACATAATTTATTATTTTTACGTATACTTTCAAAATCTTATGAAATCGTATTTCTATTTGATAATACCGAATTCATACTTATAAGTTATAATATATACACAAGTCGTCCATGAAAAGAACATCGGACACAAGATGTAGGAAAAACCGGTATATCACACATAAACAAGAATGTACACTTTTTATTCCTAAGTCCATAAGCCCAAACAGCATAATATTATGTAACTATCATTAAACAAACTAAACTTTACTAATATGAAGAAAAATCAAAATGAATTCGGTACCAAGGAAATAGATTTTTTTAAATACAATTAAATAGACAACGTTTGTATTTATTAAAATTGTTAAAAATTTTAAATTATTATACTAAGTATATATTTAATAATAATTTACATATAAACAAAGTACATTTATTATTTAATAGGTACCTATATTCTGAATTGTAATAATTCAGAACACAAGAAAGTTTAATACTATTACCAAATGGAATCGTAATAACAAAATGCAGACAATTCAACAATACACATATTATTTCCAAACAGTCAAGTATATCAAAAGGTAGATAGATATCTAATTGTATTCACATTTGTAGGGTGTCAAGACATATTGTGATATACTGTTTAGAGAAAGTGAACAGTGCAGATGTTATTTTGCTATTACTAATATGCAGTTACTCAGATGAAGTAAAAAATGTTAGTGTTAACTATTCGACACAATATTCATTTAATTTGAGTTGTACAAAACAATAAAACTACAGAAGCCTTGTCCCACATTATAACACACCAAAAGATATAATAGACAAATGAAAGTTTTTCTTCTAAATAACACGGCAATCAGGCATCAGAATAAGGACTTTATGGAGATACAATATCGTTATTAATCTAATCCGCAATAAATAATTTTGATTTTAAGACGTTCAAATATAGAACATAAACTTATAAAAATTGTTTCACAGTTAAAACTGTGGTACAGTCTTTAAGATAGACAATAATATAAGAAAAATTTTGGCGCAAGAAAATTTTGAAAATGTGAAAAAAAAATGTTGGACATTTTTCTAAAATTTTTTTTTCTTATTGAATATTTTTTTCTTTATTAATAAGACAAAAAAAAAAGTAAAGTAAAGGCAAGAAAGCCGGACATACTTCGCACCACGGATATTCTTCGCTCTTCGGGTCAGATACTCTTGATGAGTATGTTGAAAATTACAATTATTATTGTTCTTTATATTATTAACTTCCTTCGTTCAGAATCGTTTAACTGAAGAAATGATTTATCGTTTCTTTAAAATTCCACAAACCCACCAAGAGTATCTGACCCGAAGAGCGAAGAATATCCGTGGTGGGAAGTATGTCCGGCTATCTTGCCTTAACTTTGCTTTACTTTACCTACTTTACTTTTTTTAACTTTTAACCCCTTTTCGAAAAATTCAACCAAGATAAAACGTTTTCAATTTTTTACCACTTTAACCCCCATAGGGGTTAAATTTTGGATAATTAGGTAATTTATATTTCATTATTTATATAACAGAGTATTTATGTTATGTTTCCAAAAAATCTGACCATGAAATAACGTATCCTACTTTTACCCTTTCAACTCCCTTATGGGTTGAATTTTGTAAAATCCTTTCTTTTTGGAATTATACATCATTAAACAAAACTACTGACCAAATTTCATATTTATAACTCCAGTAGTTTTGTCTAGGTGATTTTACCTTTTTTAACCCCATTAGGGGTTGAATTTTCAAAAATACTAGTGATTTTCTACAAGGTGGTATAAAGCTATTCGGAAAATTTCAAGAAAATCTGCACGTTAGTTTATGTTGTGCGTTGATTCTTAGCCAGGAAATAATCGATGATGAAAATTAAATTTATAGATACCTATTTCATAATTTGTGATTCATAGTATATAATATTACGCTAAATTAAAAAAAATCTGACCAAAAAATAACATGTTCTATTTTAACCCTTTTTAACCTCTATAAAGGTTAAATTTCGTAAAATCGGTTCTTAGTACTCAAATCCTACTTATATACAACCTACCTGCCAAATTTCAGCTTCATAGGTCAAGTAGTTTTCGAGATTTTGTGTATAAAAAAAACACCATTCTCTTATTTATATTTATAAATAGATGGATAGATTATAATCTTCTTAAGGATCGAATAACGAAAAATAAGGTATTAGAAATTTTTTAATATTTGTATTACAAAGTATGTTTGTTAAGTTTTAAAAATATCCGACTAAGAAATAAAGTTTTTCCATTTTTACCCCCTTTTACCTATTTTAATTCCTGTATGGACTGAACAACGGCAAACAAAATTAGAGATATTTCATGTTTGTGTTACATAGTATACATGCTTAATTTAAAAAATGTGACCAAAAAATAATGTTTTCCATTTTACTTCTTTTAACCTCCTTAGGGGTTGACTTTCGCAAAACCCGTTCTTAATACACGTTTCCTATCTATATACCATATTTCGAAATTCTAAATAATAAGTAGTTTTTTTGAACTTCGGGAAAACTACACGAAATTTGACATAAATGCTTTCAAAACTTTTTTTTTAATCCAAATTTTATGAAAATCTAAATATATATAAATAAAAATATGGAAAATATTTTGGAGGAAGAAAGTAACAAAAATAATTTTGGCTCATCTTAAATTTTTCTCATCAAATTTTTTTTCCTATATAAAACTGGCCAAGTACAAAATAATTTTTTTTGTAATATGAATAAACTTTGTAACTTTTAAGTAAAATTGTCTTGTATTAACCGCAAAGCTTCACTCAGAATTATTTTATAAAAGAAATGATTTATTAGTTCCTTTAAAATTTAACACACCCACCAAATCCCACCCAAGAAATTAAGAATACTCATGGTGCGAAGTATGTCTGGTTTTCAAAATTTTTAATTCCCTACTTATGACTAATATTTTTAAGTTTACAATATTCATATGTTTTTAATTTTAGCTCACTATATTTACCAAAATACTCACTATTCTCACTATTTATTAGACTAATAGTTGGCGGAAAGCCTGCACTTGCCTATCGCAGTTTCGTGCTTGATGAAGTGTCACTTCATTAATCGTAGACCGTAGTGTGTCTGGCTTTTTATATAATAATGGTACTTGAGTAGGGTCACAAAGTTATAATGAAGTAATTTATATGCGGTTTTCTACACCATTAACAAAAAATACTGTATTTCTGAACATACGGTACTTTTATTAGGTATAACATTGATCAGATATAATTATGAATTGCAGTTGCGAAACAATTCCATTATGATAGATCACTGGACACTGTTCAGCTTTACCAAAGCAGCCAAGATTTTTATAAAAATAATGTTTTTTCTACATTTTAGATACTGAATAAATATATTTAAGATACTCGAAATAGTGCTTTTACAATGATGTTTATTTTTAGGAAAATACTTTTTCGTTGAGAAATACTATTACAAAAGTTTCTTAGAGCAAATTTTAAGATTAAAAATCGCAAAACATGTGGTTCTTTAAAGAGGTAATTTTTAAAAAGGACTCGCACCTTGGGGAGTTCATCGCTCCTAGGGAGGAATACTCTTTTGGTCAGGCACGTAGCTAAGGAGTGGCCTGGGGTGGCCGGCCACTCCTTAGCTACGTGCAGTTATACGTGTAGTTTGAGATCCCGAATTTACAAAAAAAATTGTATACATTTTAATTTAGACAAAATTGTTGTTTTCCATAAAATAAATAAAATAACCTTGAATTTATATGCTGAAAAAAATTTCAAAACAATTTATACTTCAAATTATATCAAATTAAGTCCAAAATTATAATATCGAAGAAATCCGATGAGGTTAGGCAGATAAACACGTGACTTGACGCAGTATACCCCATATTCACATACATACAGGGTGATTCACTAAGCATGAGGCTTTTTTTGGCCGTAAAAATGGAAAAAATTCTATTTTTTTTTTATGAATGTTCAACTTACTATAAGAATTATTTTTTCCATAGATAACTTTTTTTTTCATGTCGCATAAGGATGTCCTGTGGTGATAAAAGCTTTTTTTTCAAATGGTACCTCCCACTTATTTTTAATTATGGAATTTTATTCAGGTCATTTCTCTGTTAATTTTAATACATTAAAATCAAAATTCGAACGAACGATTTTTGAATTATTCAAATTTAAGTATTAAGGATAATATTCTCTTAAGAGACCTCACTATGGGCCGAACGGCATTCGTTTACCATCGTCTATACCGATCAGACAGCGATACCTAAACGAATTCGCTCTCGAGAAGTAATGAGAGTAAGATATCTTTACGATTCATGAAACGTAGAATCCATAGGAAAAATTTTACTTTGCATAAAACAGCATATTAGAGGGAGTTAGAGAATATTCAATGTTAGAAAATATTTGAATAAATATTTTTATTTTTGATAAAATTTCCCAAGAAAATAATAAATACCTAGTAAAAATATTACATATTAATTTTATGAATCTCGATGCAACACTGTCCGACTTTCAGAAAATTATTCACCTACTATATGGTAGCCGACTTCCAATATTCTCCTGTAACATTAGTTGATGTCGAACTTTAAGCATATAGGTAGGTACAAGAAGATTCTTACGAATCGACGGACTAAAATGACAGCGGAGCATGTCGAGAAATATATAGTAGTCAACTGCTTTGTCAACAAAATTTCAAAATATTAATATTAACTGTTTTTGTAAAAAATAATAATTATTGATAATTTAAAGTGAACCTTATTATAATATAATTTATTATATTTTCTAAATTTAAACTGAAAAATGTTTATTTTAATTTTTTTTTTACCGAATATTAAAAGAATATTTTGCATTTTTAAAAACATATAACGTCATCATATTTCTGGTGTTTTAAAAAAATATTAAGGGAATATATTGCCTATTTTAAACGACATAAAAACATCGTATTTTAAGGATTTTAAGAGAATATGAATCCGACCCCTAATTATGACAATAAAACTAAATACAATTTCCCAATATTTACTAAAAATGAACCATTTTTACTCTATTTTTGGTAGTTATACCTTGCAATTAGAATTGCTT
Source organism: Stegophylla sp. TES_Ste_2020 (assembly GCA_025469315.1). Lineage (NCBI taxonomy): Eukaryota > Metazoa > Arthropoda > Insecta > Hemiptera > Aphididae > Stegophylla > Stegophylla sp. TES_Ste_2020. Next base: position 4,832 of record JAIPRM010004534.1, on the reverse strand, counting down.
GGTAAAAATGATTAAGGAACCAGAAATAAGTAATTTTTTCACTGAAAATAAGGTACCTACATGGAATTTTAAATAAACAGGGCGGTCCATAGAATTTGTACCCTAAGTTTATAATAGGTACAACTGTACCCTTTCACAGCTCACTGAGCCTGAAACAAAGGTTAAGTTCATAAATAAATATCCAACTTTTAATCGTAGTTTACAGAAAATTTGAGTGTAACATAAAAAGCCAGGCAAAAATTTAGGGATTATTTATAGAATGAAATAATTATCAATTAATTACTTAAAGCAATAAGATTATTTAAAATTTAACAAATTAAAATGTCCATCTACTTCTGAAAAAGGTCTATAAAATTAGATTATACTTCAGAAGAATAAGAACAGGCACGTGGACAGTATTTTATTTTGGAAGAATCCATTTCAATAGATATTGACGATATTGTGCATGCCTCCTAATAATAAATGGTCAATATATATTTTTTAATTTTTGATTAGGTACCGTTTTTTGATAAATAAAGTTTTTATAGAAAAAAAAAATTAGGGATGAACGTACCCACCAGAATAAGAGACCAAGTTTCGTTTAGGTAATCGATGTGAACGTAAACATTTCTTGTGTTTGCAATTTTATCGCATTAATGCATATACAGGCATACCCTAAACGATTATGTAAACACACTATTGACAGGGACAGTAAAAAATATGTTTTTTTCTTCCCAAACGGTCATCTTCTCATTCTGGTCGGAGAATACATAGGGTAATGAAAAAGCAGGGTCGTATACTCCTTTGAAGTCAATACTCGCGTAGGCTCGGATATTGTACGCGTTATTAAATTACCAATGTGCTTACCAGATAAATGGCGTGGAACCTTAAGACGAAATAGAAATTCCTCAAAACGTTCGTAACACGTTTGACATGCAAGTTTAAAGACTGCAATGCGATTAGTTTCGAACTAGCAGAGGTATCGCACGCCAATAATAGCGAACGCGAGAAACAGTGACATTACTGACGCCGCAGTCAAGTAATAACTGGTAACACACTGAACACCGCAAACACGATGGTATGGAACACCGAAAAAAACGGAATTAGAAACAAGGCGCACAGTGATCGGTGGTGGTAATAGATTGTAAGATATGAGTTTGTCTGCATAATCATCACACAGAGCCATGACAACAACTGATAATTTATTATCAAACGATTTTTTTTTTACATTTTTTAATTTTTATGTATTTTATATGAACACTAGAGAGTGAATACGTCTTGTAGATGGCAATAATTCATAATAATAACAAGTACTACCTATAACAGTACAATGTTTTATGATTTATTTTAAGAGTAGCGATTATGTCATTTATACTAAAAAAAATACATGTATAACATAAGATATATCTAAAGAATATATTATCTAAAACACATATTATCTTGAATTATATCTTGTCATTCGTTTCGTAAGTTTCGTTTGAAACACATTTTCAGACTAGCGATTCCACAGATACATCTACATATCTGTGAATAGCATTTTTAAAGATAAAAAGAAATTTTCATTTCTTTTTATCCATGGTATTGTCACATTACCGATAATTAAACTTGTAGTAGAAACGATTATTTGTTATCATTCGATGATAGTGTGACTGGATATTATTGTAGTTAGCAAAATTCAAATTTTAAATTCAGAATCTCCATTTGATAATTCAACTATAAATGTATGTGTTATATTAATTTAATTATATTGTTATAGTAATTTATTAAATTACACTTCCATTATTACCATCGTTTACCCCATTCATAGTGTATATTTTTTACTTGGCTATCAGGACAATATTATACTGTCTCCATGAAACGTTCTCAATATTTACTATGGTTCGCACATGAACATGTGTCTTTTCGCTTACACGTAAGAATTAATGATAATAATTTAATGTATTATAAAGTATTATGATTTAATTTATTATTAGGAGATAGAGTCAATCGCTTCTACTTTGAAAATACCAATAAAATGGCTTGAACCGCCATCTGACAAAGTAAGAGTAATTATTGTTTGACATCTTTTACAAGTTTTACTTGATCATTCATAAATTTACTAAAACAAAATTTAAGTTTACAAAAATGTTCAATCACTTTTCATAAAACTGTGTCAACAAATATTATATACTAAACAACATTTCTTATTTTATTAATAGCCATGGTATCTTGTTGAGTTGCCATCAGATGAGGCTGTACAAAAGTTGTCAGCTCGTTCTGTAACCATGAGACGTGCTGTACAACTATGGGCTGATGAACCCACTGTGCCTAAACTTCATGAAACATTAAAAGAAAAATGTTTAGCTGGCTTACTTGAACCATACAAATTTAAATCATTTAAAGTAGACATAGATTTATTTTGTAACTCACAAACACAAGAAGAAAAGCTTGAAAGAATAGAAGTAAATTGAAATAATTATTATATGTTTAACCTTAATTTGATGTTACATTATTAAAATTAGTCTTTCAGTTATATGCCATTTCAAGGACATGTTAATCTTAAAAATCCAGATGTTACATTTCAATTTGTTGAATATTATGGTTTAGATCCAAATACGGCCCCTAAAAATCCTACCCGGACTTTTTTTGGCAGAGTTGTATGTATATTAATTTATTATTATTTTTATCCTTCTTTTATTTTATTTTTAATTTTACTTATAGGTGGCAGAGAGTGGACGCTCATTAATACATGAGTTGTCTTTAAAAAAGCGAAAATTTATTGGAAATACTAGTATGGATCCACAGCTTTCTTTATTGATGGCAAATTTAGGAAAAGTTTGTAATGGCGATTTAGTATTAGATCCGTTTGTTGGAAGTGGTGCGTTAATTTTACATTTTAGTTATACTTATTAAGATAAATTGTTCTAAATCACTAAACAACATAATGCTATATTGATTTTGGTCATACATCTCAATAGAACTAATGAAAATAAATGTTCAACTTCTTCTTACTAGAAAAAAATACTGTTGAAAAGTAGTAAATGAAAAATTAGGTTTTGCATAAATTATTATTTATTGTTTATACAGTTCATTAAGTTGCTTTCACTAATCAATAACTTTTTCCATAATGTACATATTTTTAGTATCTTAATTTCTTTTAAGGTTCGTTGTTAGTCGCTGCTGCAAAATTTGGAGGTCATGTAATTGGAACTGATATTGACTACTTGATGCTTCATGGACGCACAAGACCAACAAGAAAGCAAACTAGAGTAATGAAGTTTACATTTCATATTTATCTTGCAGAACTGACTAAAACCAGTTATGATTCATGAATAACTAAAAGTTTTATATACAAATTGTAAGATTTAGGTTATGAAATTCTTTATTTCTTGTGGCACACAGAAGAGAGGAGGTTAAGTCCCTTCCTCAAAATGGTTGTAAAAAAATATATACAATTTACATACAAATATAGAAAATTATTGTAAGCAAAAAAATCTTGTGTGCACTTCCAATATTAAATTTATGAGTAAAATGGATCATGTGTTAAATATTAATATACATTACATTTGTATAACTTATGTACTTGTTTAATAATAATATTATTTGTCTATTGCAGCATATTGCTAGAAAAGACGAAAGTGTTGAAGCCAATATGATACAATATTCTTGTGTTGAAAAATACATTGATGTAATAGTTGCTGATTCTTCTCTACCATGTTGGCGTAATGACGTAGAATTTGACTGTATCTTAGCAGACCGTAATATAAAACACATTTTTTTCCTTTATGTATTTCCAGAATGTCTTTTTTTATAGCACCATATGGCATTCGAGAGCCAACGGAAAGAATTGGCTCAAAAGAAATATTACCCACTGTGAAGAAGGAAGGATCTCCGGTACATTTTCCATCTAAAATAGAATATGGATTGAATGAAATTGTCAAAGATCTGATGAGATTTTCTTCCAAACAACTAAAATTGAAAGGAAGATTGTTATTTTGGATACCTGTATTTAGAGAAGATTATGAGGAAACACAAATGCCTAAACATAGTTGTTTTAAATTAATTGGAAACTGTGAACAGGTGTTAACAACATTTACTGCTAGGCGGCTATTAGTTTATGAAAAAATTAAAATGCCTGAAGTAAATTATTACACATATTTTTGTTATTTAATCACCATTTCAAACATCTCATCAAGTACTGATTTTATTTTTATTACAGGATACTGATGAATGTAGTTGTACAATTCCAACTGCTAATACTTTTAGAGACAAATATTTTACTCATGGTGATGAAAATCGCCTCACAAGGAAACAAAAAAAAGCAAAAGCTGCTAAAAATAAAGAAATTTGGTTTGCGAAATTAAATAATTTTAATATGAATTAAATTGTAATTGTAAGTTCAATGTTAAGAAAATAAAGAATACACAATTATGAATTACAAGATATATTTTTAATAAAAATAAATTAGACATTGTTCAGTTTTAAAACAAGGAAATAATCAATTAATATTTAAAAAGCCGGACATACTTCGCACGACGGGTGGTATTCTCTTGATGGGCGTATTAAATTTTAAAGAAACGATAAATCACTTCTTCAGTAAAACGAATCTGAACAAAGGTATTATTATTATTATTATTAAAGTATTATTATTAACAAAGTTAATAATAATATAAGAAAAAAAAATGTCCAAAATTTTTTTTCACATTTTCAAAATTTTCTTGCGCCAAAATCTTTTTTATAGGATTTTCTATCTATGTTTAAATTTTCATTAAATTCGGATCAAAAAATTATGGTTTCCGAGTCGTTTTTGTCAAATTTTGGGTAGTTTTTTCCAAAAAAAAAAATTAAAGAATTGAGAAATTCAAAAAATGACC
>JAIPRM010004533.1:0-22717 GCA_025469315.1 Stegophylla sp. TES_Ste_2020 | reverse complement strand
ATAAGTGTGTTGCATTATTTTGATTTCTCCTACAAGACGGGGGGGGGCACTTCTAAAAAGTAATACAATATTTGGTTTGAAAGAGAGTCAATATAAATTTCTATTTTTTTACCCACTTGCTTCTTTTTCATTTGCACTTTTTCCACAGGTAGCTTTTTCTTAAAATTCCCGGATATAGCTTCTGCATTCATTGTCCCCGAAATTCCGATCCACACATACCATCGGTTTCTCGGTATACGTGTACACCCACACCCCGGAATGTTGTTTGACATAATATTATAACGTTACGCTTAAAAAATCGTATAAATTTATTGGTGCAACGCGCGTCGTACAGACGGACGTAAAAATCGTATCGACCGAAATGAGAGTTCACCGAGCGACGAGAACGGTGTGTACCGGCGACGTATGACATATACGCGCAGCACAGGTGCCCGTGTCGTAAAACTACTACGTTTGAAATCCAATATCGCATTTACGTGATACGCTTTTGGTTTTTTGGTTTTTATTTATTTACTGTTTCCCCTTTTCGGAATGTCAAATCCAAATAACTTTCATCCGCAGGGGATATTCAATACCTCTAGGAAAAATAATACGTATTCACAAAATAAAAATGAAAAAAAAAAAAAAAAAATACCGAAAAACCGTTCGACGCTCTATATAACATATTATCATAACATGTACGTATATTATCTGTTATAATATACACACCACTGAATAATATAATAGTTTGGGAAATCGAAATTAATAACGCACGCGCGCACACGCATTTAGCGTGCCTAAAAACTATTATATTTTATATAGATGAGTATACGTGATATATTTCGGTTAGATTTTATAAACCTATCAGATTCTATAAAATCGTTTCTGTTAAAAATCTCGTGTTCTTTATAATAATTTGAGTTATACTAATATTAAACGTATTACATAATATAATATAATTAATAATTTAGCATTACATCATAGTTATTATTATTATTATTATTATTATTATTATTTCATATGACTCAATTGACACGAATTCGAGTTGACTGCCAGATAATAAAATATTATAAAAATATAATTGAAAATATTAAAGTTTAAATATCGTTTTAAAGTCATTTATTTCGCTTGTATCAGTGTGTTACGTACTTATCGTTCACTCAGCTCTCGGTGGTCGTGAAAATAATCTATTTCATGACTAAGAATTTAATTTTAGTACTCTACAGAGTGTAGACAACAAATTGTATAGGACGTGATTTAGTAAGTTCATGCAGTTCACGAGGGCGTGCATATGTCGAACTCGTAGCCAGGGCCATAGTTAAGGGAACAAGCACGTAGCCAGGAATTCACAGCTAGGGTGCCCAAAATATGGTTAAAATCAAACTAGGGTGGCAAATGTGAACGTAACTTAACTCCATTCCATGATGAAAAAATAAAAAAAAAACACAAAAAAACCACAACATTATTATCATGTTTAAAATTTTAAAATAACAAATAAGTCTTATTTCAAACATTTTATACGTTCATAACTTCATAGCAATATTTCTATACTCACTCTAATTTAATCTATGCTTTCTGTACTATATTTTTATTTTAATATTTTAATTCTCACTTTTATCACCAGTAATTTTCATTCGTCACTAAAATAGGGCACACGATGAGTAAGATATAAGTATCAAAATATCACTGTAACAATGTACCCAACATAATTGTAATAATTGTTATGGTATAATATGCTGAATTAAAAAATATATAAAATCAGAATTATTTGAAGTTCATATTCTTCCTTATAATGCTTTTCGTTCGACTTGAGATTTAATGAACGTTTAATTTAACCTAAGTATATCAACAAAATAGTTGGGGTGGCCAGTAAACTGTTAAGAGTGGCCCGGCCACTTCAGACCACCCCTTAGCTACGTGCCTGTAAGGGAGGCACTAAGCCCAGTTGTCGCCTACTCTAAAGACCTTATAAAGTAGACGTTAGTCGCCATTTTCATCTGTGTGTGAAGCCATAATTTTGTTTTTTTTCTCTAAAACCTTCAACCCCCACGTCCAATTTAATTTGATTTGTCCCACCCGAAGATTCGGTCTGACTACGGGTCTGGTTCTAAACATTTTAATAGAACTTAAAACACACGTGTACAATGTAAATTTCGATTGATTTACTTTAGGAAAAATCAAATCGACACAATATTATGACCATGCGGCAAACAGTCCGAATGTGGACGAAATATTTTCTGTTGCGTTCAAAAGGAAATACAATGTACCTAACCTATACAACTATGGTATAGCAAACAAATGTTGTAAGTAATGTTTTTTAGTAATTTTACAGGAGAGCGATTTTGAGTTTGTACTGCTCTAGCAATAGCTCGACGTCAATGACATCTAGTGGAGCAACAAATCTATGTGTACTTAACTCATTTCATCAAAAATTGTTACTTAGAACATTTGTTCACTACACCGTCGGACATATCCGCTGTAATCGTTATTAAATAATAAATTAATAAATGATATTATATTATTATTATTATTACGAGAACCGTGAGACGTGGAACCGCGGGCCCTGGAGCGTTGTTATGTATAATACATATTTTGTAACAAAATAGGTTATACGAGACACACGACGGATGACGCGAAACACTGTGTTTTCACACTGAGTTTCCGCCGGAATATTCACATTTCGGTCGGTAACAAATGGGTTTGAAAATATGTATTTTGGTTCCCGAGCGCGGAACGATAACTTTCGTTCGTATTAAATTAAAAGTTGTTTCCCGAAGCGACGACGCGAACTATATTATACGTAATACGCACACACGAATGATGTGATATATACGCGCGTCGTGTGTTCTGCAAAAGTTATTTAAATAAATAATCAAAAGTGTCCATACGTATAAGCGTAAGTGCAGTTGACAGGGACTCTACAATTAACTCTAAAACCGCCGAATATGAATAATTAAATTGACCTCAAAAACGAATTTCAATAGAAATAACTCCGGTGTGTGTATATATATATATACGTTTACAAATGTCGATAACGACAAATGGGTGTGAATGACACGACGTAAAATCATCAAAATGTATTTATTTATTCATTTTTTAAAATTATTGTCGCTTTTATTGGACTACACAACGAATATCTACTCTCCAGCAGTGGTTCGTGAAAAATGAATTAGATTAAAATATATCAATAATTTTAACGTGCATCTATATATGACTAGATACCAACAGATTACAGCTACAATACGTTTAACTGTACTCGGGAAATTTAATCTTCTCTAGGATAATTCGTTATGCATTATGTAACTTTAGATGCTTATACTTAAACCTGTAACAATATAATAATATATATTTTGTTCCAATGTTTGCACTGTTCGCCTGCGAATTTCTCGGCAAGTCGTAGAATCGAGAAAAATTTATTGCAACATTCCAAAAATGTGTAGTCAATTTGTGGCTAAATTTCAAGAAAACATCGTGTTCGAACCCGAAAAAACGAATTTCCTTTCGATTAACGTACTCGTTGTATTGCGAATCTTACATGTTTTTAGTAACCTGTTCAGTGCTCGTATTTGTGGGGGGGGGGTGTTGCGCAGGGGCTCCTCTGCTATTATTTTATAAAGTTTTGAAAGCACTCTTACTAATTATTATATTCATAGTATAATTTGAGAAGACGCTTATTTATTGATTGCTCACCTCAAGGAGGGGTGAAAACACCCCTTCTTCTATTTTTCCAATTCGAACCAATTTCGTTATCATTATTGAGAGAATAGTTCGTATAGTACGAATAAAAACTGCTCATTATAATATTATTAATACACGAATACGAGCGCAAACCCAAGCCGTTCGGTTTCAGTTCACTGCAGTTAGTGCACAGCATTGCGCATGCGTGTAAAATCGTACATATAATGTTAATTCGTGTTCCACGATGTTGTCTATTGAGAATAACTTAGATTGCATTACGCGTCGTATTACGGCCAAGAGACGCAAGAACGACATTGGCGATCTGATAAAAATAGATATTTTTATTTGCGCGGATATGTTTGAACGCGCAGATCTTAACTAACTTCATGCTAATAAAATAACGAAACGCAATCTGCTCTCGTGTTACCGACATCAGTTGTATAGTCTTACACAATTAAATGAAATTTCAAAACAACGAATTCGGACCAGTGGTGTCATTTCAGCCGTTCAGAGGGCAAGGTAAAAACTTCAGAGCTTATTAACTGATAAAAAAAATTCGAGAAAATTTTTCCGAACAATTTTCCACACGTTTTTCTATCTGAATAGAAAATGTTCGTAGAGATCGCTAAATGAACATGTTTTTTTAAAACGATTAAAAATTTAAATCCAAAATATAAGAAAATTTCTCATCGTTATAATTTCAAAATATTTTCAATTTATTGTTTTAAAGTTTCAAAATTGTATGCAAACTTACAAGTTACTCGTTTATATTTAAATTTTAAGTGAAACCAATATAATCTATTTTTGATTAAAATAATTTTAAATTTCAAAAAACAGAAAAATTTTCATTGAGAATTAAACGAACGTGATTTATTCTGTTATTGTTAAACACACTCAGTATACAATCATATTTATGTGAATTTTTATTAAATATTATACAAAAAACCCACTAAAAATTGTTTTTGTAAAATTCCACACATATTCAACATTTTTTATAATAAAAAAAGTTTTAAATGATTATTATTTAACGAAAGTAAAATAAAATTATTGCGATTTAATTCGAAAACTGTTAAATTTGTTTTTTTTTTTTTTAATCAAATTCAAAATGGTTTGGAGGGAGGTATTGAAAATAACTACACCGGGGGCCGGACTACAAGTCAAACCGACACTGCCAGGGTCTACTGACCATCCCCGATCGACCAATGTTGACCAAGGGGAATCTGATGCCCACGCTGCCTCTCCCTACCTCAAAAACGCCACTTACTTGGGGTCGTGTATCCCTAGAAAAATAACACGTTCGGATGCGGACATATACGACACGTTTTAGTTTTACCCGGTGTAGGACACGTGCTGCACTTGGACGATGGCTCATATTATTGTCTGCCAAAAACATGGCAGCTTTCCCCTTGTACGCCACCGTCAGGAGTCGATTTTCGCGTTTCACTCGTCATTCGCAACGCTCACCGGCGAATTTGAATTTGCAATAACCCTCGATTCGCTGTGGAAAACCACGTTGAGCACAGCGCGTACGTGCCCAAACGAGCGTATCACGTGTTTATTTGCCCAGACGAGTTCTACATTTACATGTAAAATATTGCCGTGTATACATCAATAAACGTGCTTTGCCCACAAAATCGCTTAACACAAAATTCCCCAGCAACTGTGCGAAAATGAAAAAAAAAAAAAAAACCACCGGTTCCACTTGCGAATCACCAAAAACATACATTTCATGGCGACTGGACGTTTGAGTAAAGACATTCGGTTTTTGTACTCACAAAAAAATATATATATACATATACATGAACGTTATGAAATTCATACGATGTATTTTCGTAGTGCGTTATTTTTTTCTACTAAGTAGGTGATGTTTTTATTAAAACATACAATTATTTTATTGTACTTTAGCCACGACTAACGGGTATACGTTTTATACGTGACAAAACTACGAGTGTGTGTGTGTGTGTGTGTGTGCGCGCGCGCGCGCACATTATGTTAAAATAACAAAATTTAAGAGAGGACCTAAAGTATATAAGGACTTGATTGAAAATAATATAATAATTGTGCGATAGAGAACTCGAGAAGTTTTAAAAAGTTGCTTGCAGTAGGTTTATAATTCTATAACATAATATATTAGATATTATTATTATTATTATTATTATAATTTCATAAACTAAAGTTGAAATGGATTTTTTCAACAAAAAAAATTATCATTTCCCTCGACGCGAATTACTGGACAGTTACAGAGCACGCTCGAAATAGTTTTTGAAAATAAATACTCGAAAGAAAATATATTTGAGTACTGTATATTCGGTTTTTTTTTTTTTTCAGCACAAATATTTCCGAAAAATATATATCACGCTAAAACTTAGGGTAGCAAAAAATCAATATTTTCCGGTAACAATAAAGCAATTTTTTTTTAAAACTACCGATTTTAAGCGGACGAAACAATTGCCTTGATTTATGTTATGGCGAACAAACAATAGATTATAAAATATTATATACACTAATGGTGATTTCTATAACCATCGCACCACTAGGACAAAACTGACAATAAAATAACCAAAAAAAAAAAACTGTAGTTTCATGATGAAGACCACTTTAATTGCTGAATAGAAAACTCCGATTAGAGTATAAGTAATTCCGGGTTGATAGATTCTTTAATTATATATATATATATATATATATGGTTATGGAAAAAATTAATTGGTAACTAATTTTTTTCATGTCATCTTAAGGACATCCTGTGGAGATACAAACTATTTTTTTCAAATGATACCTCCCTATTTTTAAAAACGAAATTTTGTTCAGATATTTTTTCTGTGAATCTTGCTGTATTGAAATCGAAATTCGAACGAATAGTTTATATTTTACAAAATTGAGAATTATTTAGGTGTTAATATTGGTAAAATCATACATTCGTAGCAATTACAAAATACGCAGGTAACTAAATATGTGTTCAAAAGACTATATTTTCCTTAATACATAAATTTAAAATAATTCAAAAACTACTCGTTCGAATTTCGATTTCAATACATCAAAATTCACAGAAAAATAACCCAAATTTAAATGCCGCAGTGAAAACAGGGGGTCGCCTTTTGAAAAAAATAAGTTTATGACTTCACAGGACACCTTTAAGGTGACGTGAAAATTATAGAATTATAGAAAACATAGTTTTAATCATCAGTAATCCCGCGATTATAAAAAAAATCACTCTGCGTCGCCAATACACACAATATAGTTACTTATTATTGATAGGTGGGGTGGGGGGGGTGGGTGGATTACTGGTCAAGCTTCTCCCACCCCGACCTGAGTAAAAAGTACAATAAAATTGTATTCATTATGATTAGGGTTCGGGACTTGTTGCATTTACATATTCTTTATTAATGGCTGCAGAATAATCTAAGTGAGAAATTAATTTGTTTTAAGACATAATGGGTTCTAATTCAAACATTTTTTGTGCATATTTTACGAATTATTAGGAAAAATGTATTTTTGAAAAATTTATATCATATTTACACATAATATATGACGAATGTATAGTACATTTATGCATTTTTACTTTTTAAAATTAATACATTTATTTTAAAGGTCGACATCGATTTGGATTCTGAGCGGAATGAAGAATGTATTGGTTTTACAAATCTCTGTGTTATTTTTTTCGTTTTATTGAAGAAATGATTTATTTTTTATTTAAGATGTAATACACCCACAACTTTATCCCACCCAAGGAACAAATAAAACCCATGGTATGAAGTACCTATGTTTGGCTTTTTTTCTTTTACTGATATTCGTTGGTCAATATACCTAATCATTGCAGTTTGAATTTAAAATGTAATATATCAAATTTTAATAAAAAAAGCGGACATACGTCGCACGATTGGTGGAATTCTTTTGACGGGTGTATTGAATTTTAAATAAAACGATAAATCATTTTTCAACAAAACGATTCTGAACGATGGAAGTTAATAATATAAAAAATAAATGAGAAAAAAAATGCTAGAAAAATGTCAAAATTTTTTTTTCGCAATTTCAAAATTTTCTTGCGTCAAAATCTTTCTTCTATGATTTTCTATTTATGTTTAAATTTTCATATAGTTCGGATCAAAAAATGATGGTTTCCGAGTCGTTTTTATCAAATTTTGGGTAGTTTTTTTCAAAAAATTGAAGAATTGAAAAATTCAAAAAATGACCTCTTTTAAGTACAATCTAGAGGCAAATCCAGTTTCTAAAAGTTACTGATCGAAACTTTTAGACAAGTATTTCTATAAGAAAAGTTGTACACAGAAAAAAATATAAAATAAAAATAAACATCATTGTATAAACACTTCGTTCAGAATCTAAAAATAGTTGCATATTTTGGTTATTTTAAGTGCATATTTTCAAAAATTCGGGTGCAGTAAGTCCCGAACCCTAATTATGATATACGTTATGAATAATTTGTTATCACCACTACAGAATCAGCGAAAATGTGTTTTTATAAGAGGTGCTATTAAAATGAAAAATTTTAAAAAAATAACAATTTTAAACATACAAAGGTAGAAGGTAGATATGCTCGAAAAACTAATAATATGTAATTTTATTTAAGCAATCGAAAATATTCGTATTGTCATACTCGTAACTGTTTTTTTAAAATGTATTCGACGAAATTAAGTACTCTCAACACGTCAAAAAATGTTACAGTTCATACGAAATACTTTTGTACATATTATTACATTTATTGTTCAAATCATGCATTGCAGTAATTTTTTTTTTTTTTTTTTTATTATTAAGTTACCCGTCCGCGGCATCTGTGGCCATTGGACGTGAAATTACATAAGTGAGTGGTTACATTACAATGATATTAAGAAACAAAATTAGAACAGAACAGGATAATAGTTTAACAATAAAAATAAAACAATATTAGAAATATAAATGTGCTGTTCTAAAGGTTTATACATTTAAAGTTTATTTAAAAGGTTGGTTTCAGAGAGGAATTGAATTAGCTTGGAGACGTTGTTGGGTTCCGGGTTGAGTATTTCCACTAGATGATCGGAGATTTGAAGATGTTTTCTTTCCCTGTCGTAGATTCTGCATTCGGTTAATATGTGTTTGACGGTGAGGAGGACCCCACAGCATGTACATAAAGGAGGGTCTTCATTTTTCATTAGGCGATCGTGTGAAGGAAGGTGTGACCTATTCTGATACCTGTTCTCCTGTTTTCTTGTGGTATTGATGGGGAGAATATTTATAATTGCAGTAATTGCATATAAGTATAACACGCATTATTTACTGTATGGTTTCTGATTTTTACTCCATTTTCATCACTATAATGGTTTGGTCTTGGTTCGGTCTTACATCATTATTATTTTTTTTTTTATATATACATACTTCAACACGAAAAAGCGGTTGGTTCAGTGCGTGTAGTACATAGGTATTTTGTCCGCGTCCTTTCCAAACACACCATCCGACCGACCGTAGTAAAATCGAAAATATTCCACCGCTGCACTCTGCCTACATCGTCAACAATAAACAACAAACAGTGGAAATTTTAAGTATTTACTGCTGTCCGCTGGACACGTTATACTCTTACGTTATAATAACGCGATATTTTCATTTCTACATACAGACCTGAACGAAATATCGGTCGAGCGAAACGGTTTAAACCCGAAAATAGTGTTAATATTTATATTAAAATATAACAATAATATAAAACATCACCGAGTTCGATTTTCCGTTCGTTGTATTTTCCCGGAACAAACAGAGTGGGTAAAAAAAATACAATAATACAATACAAAAACGGTATAAAAACAAAACATACCCGATCGGAGGAATGTCGAGTGTTTCCTGTGAGTTTCGAGTGTTAGTGAAAAAAAAAATATATATACACCTATATCATAATATAATATTATTATTATTATAATAATATTCAATTGTCGGTCCATTGAAAAACTATCATTCGGATGACATTGTAATATTATTATCGTTGTGCGCGTCGTTTATCATTCCCGGCGATAATATTATGTAAATATGGGGAGACGAAGTGTAGAATATATATAATCCGGGTGAAAGGGATAAGGAACACAACGCGTCTCATTGGGTTCCAGACATTAATAACGTTATATTGTTGTGCGCACGGAGAAAAATATCAGCGGGAAAGGGTGGGTCGGTTGACTTCCATCACATAAAAAAAAAAAAAAAAATTCAACGTTTTCTTTAAGCCAATTGTTGTAACGTGACTTTATATACAGGTACGTAGGAAGAGCGGTTCACATGGTACGTGGCATCTCATTTGTGTGACGCGTTCAAAAAGACGTGATGTCCATTATTATTATTACTATTATTACGATCGTTTAGACCAGATAGAGGTACATCATATAATGTATGTATAGAATAACATATTATTATTATAGTCTGTTGTACGAATGCCATTCGTTCTCATGCCACGGCTGCTGGTCTGCTGACAAGGATGATGTTCGGCGGTCGGAGAACATTATTTTTATTTATTTATTTTTTTTTTTTTTTATACATTCAATTATTATCGTCCCATTAAAATCAGATCCGAAATAAATTATTCTCATTATCGTTACTGCGAACGGATAATAATAATAATAATAATAATAATAATATAAATGAGTCGACGACGACGACGGTACAAAAGCACGCGTCATACCATCATTTCATCGTTTACTGCGCCCGTAAATGGTTTAATGACGCGCCGCAGATACAGATATATGATATATACTATAGTCCATTAAAGAGCATATTATATTATTTTTTTTTTTTTTTCCGATACTTATTATATCGTGTTCGATTCTTGAATATTTATTTCGGGTTTTTGTAAATACACGCACGACGACAAAGGGTGGGAGGTCGAACGCGAGCGCACCACGATATTATTTCCCATCGCGCGTTATAAATGGTTATTACTGGTTAGTAATTATTTAAAACGTCATATGGGCCTACTACACACACGTATTATTATGTTTATTAAAAACGCTATTAATCAAACACGAGCTTAACACGGGCGAGTTTCGAAAAAATAACACGACCGCCAGTGTGTTGTTACACGCGTGTTTTTCAAATGATACTATTTCAGTTTGAATAATATACATGAAATACGTTTAAATGCTAACCGCCGTTGAACAAAACTAATTTAATCCTGTTGTAAAAAAAAAAAAAAAAAACAAAACAAAACAAAAATAAACATTCATCAAAATATCAACACTTAGATGGTACGAAATACTGTCGATAATAATTATTAATTATTTGGCGTTTCGTGCGCTTATAGTAGTGTTGATGTGCGTTTGAACAGTTGCTACTTACACTAGGGTGACCATATTTATGAAAATAAAATACAGGACAAAAATATTTTTCATAATATTTTTTAATAAATAAGTATTTATTACATACATATATATATATGTTTTTGAATAGTGACAAAAGTATAATTTTTAAACTACCTATTATAGATTAAATTTAAATACATAAAAACATTATTTTGAAAAACATAATGAAACTAAATTGATACTTTTTAAAATTTCTTCAAATCCTTTATTCATGTATATTGTATACTTTACTTTCTAAAAAAAACTTGTTAATTCATTTTACGATTATAATAATTGATCTAATGGTATCCAAAAGATTTCTATATTCTTACATTATTTTATTCAATAATTTCATTTCAGAAATTTCAAAAATTTTAAATCAACAACAGTAAGTCAAAAAACTGGATTAAATATGGCACAGACTGGAAATTACGGGACAAAAAGCGTCCTGAGAGAAGTTCGTCAGGACAACAGGACACAGATCTGAAATACAGGACAATCCTGTAAAAAATAGGACGTATGGATCACCCTAACTTACACGTTTGTACGTTAAAAAAAAAGCGCCTCTATAATATGTTCGCCGACTAGCCGAGATAAAATAATGGAAATAACATGCCTGGAATTACGTATAATGCCGAATCGATTTTCGGACGGTTAAAAGTACTTATCGATAACCGTGATCGATAGGGGTACGGGGAAAAACGGTCGTGGGATCTATAGATTAGAAAAAAAAAAAAAAAATGTAAATAAATTTCGAATATTCGTTGGACCAGGTACGCACAGACCCCCCATACGGCGAGCGCGCACACGTTATATAATATAATAATATGCACACGAATACACGATAATTATTATTACGTGTATACGGGTACCCTGTGCACTCGCGCGCGCCATGTGACGTATGAAACCACCGGCCGTCTGGCCACGACGACGACGTCCTAATATACAGTAGTTGTTGTAATGTCGTTGACGGCTAGACGTGAGAGAGTGTGCGAGAGAGAGCGGAATGGAGTGAGAGAGAATGAGCCATTGTGGTGAAATAACGCGCAAAGATTATGTCGGTAAGATAACGACGAATAAAAGGGGCGAAGAAAGAAAGAATGAGATGATGATGAAAGACAAAAAAAAAAAAAGACCGTCGCCTCTTTTTATATTTTACATCAATTTTTATTATTATTATTATTGTGGAAAAAAAAAAAAATTTTGTTGCCCACTACGAGCACCACTATTTCGTCGTCGAGGAGGGCTGTTTTTCAAGACGGACCCGCATTTTTCCGTTTATCCCTTTGTGCACACACACACATAAGGCCCATCGTGTGCGTGTGTGTGTTGTCGCATGGTCGTCATCATCTTTTACACGGTGTTTGCTACTACCCACGTGTAAGAAGTTTCGCACACAATGCTCTCTCTCTCTCTCTCTCTCTCTCTCTCTCGTATAAAACGCACCAGCACATTATAATAATATAATGATCGCTCCTTCTACGCACACATATTATTATTATTATTATATTATTATTATTATTATTATTGTAAATGTATACACACACACACACGCGCGCGCGCGCGCGCGAACAAACACTAGTGCCGAGTCCGACGACGAATATAATAATATGCGGGATTTACAATCGGTCCTTTCGCGCATTGAAGTATTTCAATATAATAATAAAAATAAAAATCTGTATACAATAATATAACGTCTGGCCCGGACCCCTGTGGCGGGCGGCTATAGTAAGAAGAAACGTGGTCGAATAAGAGTGGAATATTATTTTATTAAACACATATTATTATAAAAATAAATGTTCCGCACGGGTATTTACACCGCCCCGAATTGTGGCGATGGGGGGAGGGGAGGGCGGATAAGGAGCTGATGTAACGTCGGCGAAATACGTGTATTATATTCGTCGCGGCGAAGAAAAGAAGATGAAATTCCGTCGTGTCTGTCGATCACACAGCGCGGCAGTGATGTCGGCGAGCAGACGCACACAGACGGGTACAGAAATACGTTTCAACACAGTCTTTAACAACCCCGCGTTGCTGAAACTACCCGAAATCGAATAAAGAGACGGTAAAAATTTACCTAGAAACCGATTTCAATATTATTATTTTTTTTTTTTGTCCGAACCCATTTTTGAAGAACCGTCCACTTCCCGGTAATGAATAGTTTAGCAAATGTTGAAAAGTTCCACAGGTTATTTGTTTTTTCCTCGAATCGTATTGCAAGCAGTGCCAGAAATGTGCGGAGTACGTTTGCATAGAGCCTCGCGCTTTCGGGTCGGTTTTGGGACTTCGTTCTACGAGTCCATAACACAAAAAAAAAAAAAAAATTAATTAATTAATTAATTAATTAATTAATAAAGATCAGTAGTGAAGAAAATTGATTGTTTCTCATTTGTACGAGGAGAATTTGAGTTTTTAGTCTTATTGCCAGGAAAAAGCAGAGAATAATAATTTCAATGTTTTATAGTCGTAACTAAAAGCTGCGTAAAATACTATTTTCACTGAGAAGGTTTCCACGTTAAACATATTTCCGCGATGTTTTTTTAATTTCGTTTTCAAACATTCCATAAAACCAACAATGAATTCTTTTAAACGGTATATGTAAATTAAAATATGGCGGGTCGTAATATAGGGATATCGCTAAAACTTTTGAGCCTGTTGCTCGAAAAATAACAAAGATATCCAGTGTTGGTTAACAATAAAAACACAATTTTTATGCTTAATATTTATCGTATTATACTACTATTACTTTTTAAACATTTTACATAGCTATGAGTCTCGCATTTATAAAATTTGCACAGGGCCTCGCCAATCCTAGAGCCCGCGCTGACAACAAGAGTATAATCAAACCGACTAATTCACGACTATTGCTTAGCGTGTTTCGTGCAATAAAGCAAATGAAACTTTTTGATTAAAGTATCTACTAAAATATTTGTTTGAATAAATGTACCAGACACGTTGGGTCTTAACGAACGTGATAGTGAACGAATTTGGTGAGGGGGTAGTCTTACCCCGTGAACCCTTCTCCTGGCTACTGGTCAGAAATAGGCTACCTATCTACAATCGTAATAATATCGAGTAATTAAGTCACGTCACTATGAAGTATAGTTTTAAATTTTTATATTAATGGTTCGAGCCGGATCTAGAAAATGTGTATCCCGGGGCGAATAAAATTTTAACACCGCCGTAAACCCCTTTCCTTAAGGTCACAAATTCTTCTATAAAACATAAAAGCCCCCCCAACCCCCTCTAAATCCAGCACCGGTGCGGTGTATAGGTTTTTTTAGGTTATATTACAGCTTGCAATGTAAACAACTCGTCGTCGAGAAATCGATATACTGCTGAAGTACAGCAAAATACGTATTATGGCCACGTGACTTTATTTTTGTTATTGTAGCGATGACGGGTTGAACAACGTTTGGAATTGGGGTGGTATCGTCTGAAAAGTTATTCAACACGGCACAGTGAAGATCGCATTATTATTATACGTTGGCAGGGGTCTACGTCGTAAGCCTGTAAGTATGCTTTCACGTTTTCTGTTTCCACGCATCTAGATGTATCTCTTTTAGGGGTGTAAAAATCGACCAATATCGTTAGGATTTAAAATCACGTGTGATATTGATATAATTAAACGCTACCACCTGACAAAAATATTGTGAGACGTACTTCGAGAATAGCCTTTTGAAGGGAAGCAAATTCATGTGCCATTGTAGAGACGTGTGTTTTAGCCAAATTTTAGATTCTGAATGAAGTGTAGAAACTAGTG
The DNA here is from genome assembly GCA_025469315.1 of Stegophylla sp. TES_Ste_2020. Classification (NCBI taxonomy): domain Eukaryota; kingdom Metazoa; phylum Arthropoda; class Insecta; order Hemiptera; family Aphididae; genus Stegophylla; species Stegophylla sp. TES_Ste_2020. The sequence continues at coordinate 7,993 of JAIPRM010004533.1, read as the reverse complement.
TTTTTACAATGATGTTTATTTATTTTTATTTTATTTTTTTCTGTGAACACTCTTTTGTATGGACTTACGCTTGTCCAGGTAATTTTTCGAATTTCTCATTTTTTCATTTCTGTTTTTAGGTGGGAGGGCGAACTACCCAAAATCTGCCAAAAAAGACTCAAAAACCATAATTTTTTTGATCCAAACTTTATGGAAATTTAAACATAGATAGACATTGATACGAGAAACATTTCGACACAAGTAAAATTTTGAAAATGTAAAAAAAAATTTTGGACATTTTTCTAATACATTTTTTTCTAATTATTTTTTCCCCCTTTTTCATTATTTATTAGATAAAAAAAAAAAAAAAAAAAAAAAGTTAAGTTAAAGTATAGACAAGTAAGCCGGACACACTTCTCACCACGGATAATCTTCGCTCTTCGGGTCAGACACTCTCGGTGGGTGTGTTGAAAATGACGACTATTATATTATATGACTTCGTCATTCTTCACATAATAACTTCCTTTGTTTAGAATCGTCTTATTGTCATTAACGTCATACGTTTTATGGTAGTTTTTCCGGCTTTCTTGTCTACACTTCAGCGTCGTCTGTCGGTCACAATGACCCGACGGCGGCGGCGCAGTGGACGAGCTCGCGCGTGGGCGTCGGTGATAAAACCACGGTCGACCTCCTCGCGTTTTTCCCGACTTCTGTAAAACATTGAAAAGGTAAAAATAATCGGTTTTAATGGACGCCGTATTACGGAATCGGGACGCGTACAAATCGGTCAACCCGCACGCCGTTCTTCTGGCCGTCGCGCGTCGTTTTACGTGCGACGGGGTTGAGGGCGAGGACACGGAGTAATTTAAGCCGTCAGCCCAAGTAGTTCGTTGTAATGTACGTGAAAAATTACCGTCGTAAAACATACCGTGCGCGTATAAAACCGATGGAAATTAAAACATTAAGCGACGGCCCGAGAAAATATACCTATAACAGCGCCGACGACGATGGCGGGACGGGGACGGTAGTAGTAGCGTCTGCAATGGTAATAATATAATAATATTATTTACTGTTCGCGCCGACAACGTTATTAAGATAACCGTAAACGTCTGCATAGGAAAATTACATTTTTTCCGTCCTAATGACTCCTTTCGTTTTTCTTTTTTTCTCTTTCACGCCGTCCACTGTTTGTTGATAAAAACCACCGAGTGCAGTCGTAACCATTCTTTTACGTTATACGGTTTAATACGATAAATTTCTCACTATAAATCTCATACAAAAATAGGGGAGGATGGGGGTGTAAAGAGCCAAACGCCCCTTTTGTCGATCCTATTTTATGAAAATTGGTTTATAGTCGATCTTTTCATATTTATGAAATTTTACTTCATTACAGTAACTGGTATTGATGAATTAGTTTAATATAGATCACATTAGGTGCCTTGACGTATGCAAACATAAGAAATCGGACAAAATAAAGCAAATAATATTATGTTAACTTTTCTAGCCATACACATTATGTAAATTTTTTAATTCTGGGCGAAGCGAGAAATGAATTGGTTTTGTAGTTTCTTTCAATATAACTTTGTGGTTTAGAAATTTCATCCAACTGATAATTTTCAGAGTTAATTTTTTTTTAATTATTCATTATTTATCCAAAAATGAAGGTAAAATATTAAATTTAAGTAAAAACAGTAAACTAAGTCGTAAACTAGATATTCAAGAATAGGTATGAACATTTTATATTATTTAGACGTAACTTCAAAAAAATTTAAAAAATAGTACACGAAATTTGAAATTTTTCTCAGTACAGCATTTACTATACTATATAATTTCCTCCAACAATGCTATATCAGAGGTTTGTATACGTTTTCAAAATGAAAATAATGGAAATTTATGTTTTTTTAGTGTTATTTTCTCATAGCATTATTTTAATTCTTGGTATAATGGACTGAAAATATTATTTTAGCGACACATATATACTTAAATAGTGTTTACAATAGGTAGATACTGAAAAAAATTTCAAAAATCGTTATTTAAACCACTTTTTTTTTTTTATTTATTTATTTTTTTTTTTTACATTTAAAAATGAGTTTTTGCATCTATAGATAGCTACAGATATCCAAAAATTTTCTAAGTATAGTAATAAGTATAGTAGAAAATAATAATAATAATAATACTTATAATAAATCTTTTCATTACTTTTAATTGATGATAAAGAAATAGAGTACTATATCTTATGTAATGATGGAAATAAACGATGACGAACAAATTTAATGTGTCATTTTGAGTTTCTCACGTTCAAAAATCCTGCAGGCTATACAGTCGATAAATACATTTTCAATATTATGTCAAAACATAGTACTTACGAATTAAATTTCAATTTATTTGTATTTAATTTTCACTATAAACGGTGCGAATTCTAAAGCGAAATCGTAAACAAACGATCATCGTTATAACGCGGCCGTCAAGCCGCTAGTCGGCTTTTAAAAAAGGTTCCATAGTAGTTAATTCATCCTGAAAACATTTTTACCGACCGTCGTTTGTGTTTATGCGCTCGACAATAAACGTTTTAAAATATTATAGTCAGCGCGAAACGTAGGCATAATAATATACAAAGTCCGCTGTTTAAAGCATTACGTAACGCTGCAGTAGGAAAACGTAAAACTGGTAAATATCATATAAATTTCAGAAGAAACCGTGATATAACTTTCGTATACCGCCATCACTGTGTAACCGTTTTCGCATTCAATGGAGTGTAAAATTTTATTAAAAAAAATAAGTAAAGGCCGAATGACGCAGTAATATATATTAAATTCGAGTCCTTATGGGGTTTCCCAAGCGTTTTTCACAGAATACCGTTACACCCACAACACTTTGCACGCACACAGGACTCTTCTTATGACCGTTTTGTTTTAGCTACCATTACCAGAATGTTGTTTTTATTTTTTTGTCATTTGAAAGTATTCAATTTTTATGACGACCGCTTGAAATGAAAAAAAAATAAATAAATAAAAACCAAAATGTAATATTATATACGTATATCAATCCGTAGGTCTCCTCCACCCCTCAGTTGAGTGAATTTTCATAAACGTCTGCGGGCAAATCGATGGGTACAAACATTAAAATATCATCAACGCTCGTCGTCGTCGCATAATCGTGGTTTCCGATCGCAAAGTTTTTCTGACAATAAACTATTCAACAGGTTTTTGACTATTAACGATACGTAAAACGCGCCAGCTGGGTTCAACGTTTGTTGTTAGTAAAACGACTAACGATAATTATTTGCAAATTTTCAATCGTATTCGAGCCGCCGACCAAATGAAAACCATGGCGGTGTAAAAAAAAGCAGGTATCTATGGTAATAATGTCAGTGGCGGGTTTAATGGGGGGAGGGTAGATCGAAATGAATAGTCGCCCACCCTCCCCTCCTTAAGTCTAATCTAGTTTATACTTTAATATGGAAATCATATTTACAAACCACTATCGGCTCTATCAACACACCCACCAAGAGTATTCCACCCGATGTGTGAATAATACCCATCGTGCGAAGTATGTCCGGCTTTTATTATTTTCATTCCGCTATTTTCTGGTGTAAAAGTATAAAATAAACTTTTATAAAATCGGATATTTTTATTGAAATGAAAATAAAATATTAAGTAAACTTTTTAAACGAGAAGTTTTTCGATCGACTTCGACATAAAAACAAAATGTAAAACAAACAAGTTGTCACCGCGAAACGACGAAATTTATCATAATTCGTTTTATAACACACTCTCAAAAACGCATAACCCAAATTAAAATAATGCGCGAGTGTAAAATTTATCTAACCAGCCCAATTTTCGTACATCGATTCGCCCTCCCCTTGTTCAACGTTAAATCCCCCGCCCTTGTACATGACTTTAAGATTGAAATTATATGGATTCTTTCAAAAAACAATACGAATAGGTATTTCTCTTGGGGATTTTCGTGAATCGTTTATGCTCCGATTTATGTTAGTCATTAATAATAATAATAATAATAATATCCCGAGCACCATGATATTACGTAACGTGAGCCGAAGACGTTTTCATATGAGATATAATTCGATAACTTTGCAGGATAAAACTACTTGCCCTAATGTAATTGAAGTCGGGAGGAAATTTGTTATTGATCGCACAATGTGACGTATAATAATATAAAATATGAGCTACACACCTGGTTAACGAAAGCGTAATTTTCAACATTTCTTCAAACATTTCTTTAAAACAACAGTGTATAAGTAAATCAATATGTATTGAAAACATTTTCATTTTACCAATACCATTATGGATATATATTTTTTTTTATTTATAATTATAAAAAAAACAATACGACATATTGTTTCAAAATTAATTATCATAATTATTTCGATGAAACCCATAAGACATAAAAAAAAATATATATATAAAATCGTTGTGATACCTACCACCGATACTCATTTAATTTTCTACCGTGGTTAATGTAATGTTTGTTTTCAAAAAAAAAAAAAAAATTACCATTTTTGAACTTCAGAGGGGATACGTGATAAAACGATTGGAATACTTTTGTTAGTCAAAAACGAGATAAGTGATAGTGTATACAAAAACAATGTGTATGTACAATAATTTTAAAACCGTGCAATACTTATCATTTCAATGTTAAAAAAAAAAAAAAAAAAATTGATAAAAATACAATTCTCGATCCGACCCCCTACTACGAGTAAAATTCTGGTTAGAAGCCAATGGTTTTATTCGTATATATACTTTGGACTCGGGACAGGCTTAGCAGTCGTGAGCTAGAAAGGCCCATAGATTTTGCTACATGAAATTTCTAATTGATGAATTCTTGTAAAATGTCCATTTCCATTGATAATAATTTTGCATTTAAAAAGTGTGTCGGGATGTTCTTCGCACGTCGGGTGGGATTCTCTTGACGGGTGTATTTAATTTTAAAGAAACGGTAAATAATTTCTTCAATAAAACGATTGTGAACTAAGACAGTTAATAATATAAAAAATAAATAAGAAAAAAAATATTAGAAAAATTTCCAAAATTATTTTTTCTCATTTCCAAAATTTTCTTGCGCCAAAATCTCTCTTATATTATTTTCTATCAATGTTTAAATTTTCATATAGTTCGGATCAAAAAAACACTGTTTCCGAGTCGTTTTTGTCAAATTTTGGGCAGTTTCGTCAAAAAGAAAAAAAAGTTTTAGAATTGAGAAATACAAAAAATGACCTCTCTAAGGTACCATCTAGAGGCTTCAAAATCCGGTTTCAAAAAGTTGCTGATCGAAACTTTTGGAAAAGTGTTTCCATTCGAAAAGTTGTACACAGAAAAAAAATAATAAACAAATAAACATGATTGTAAGAACACTAGCTTTTTCACTCCGTTCAAAATGTAATAATTATAGTTGACATTTATAGGTGAACACCCCCCCCCCACCACCACACACACCCCTTGAAAAAATCCTAATCGCACCACTGTTTAAGCACTTTGACCACAGTGAGTTTCACTGAAAAGAACGAAATGCCGTTCATGAAATATATGAAAACAAAAAGAATGAACGTTATATAATAATTTTAATGGGGTATTCAATACGACACGCGTAATTATTACAAAACACGAATAATGTGGTTTCGACGAATTCGGCGAATAAAACGGAGGCGCGTTAAAATTACATTACACATTTTGAATAAATAATTATATCACGTTTCTAAATAATTAATAATAATTATATTATCAATGATTAACAGTTTGTCGGCGTACAGTGTAAGTATGTAATATTATTATAATGAATACATTATAATTATTATTGTACTGACAATGCAGCGGTGCAGTCAGCACAACGTATTGATCGTACAAATGTGCAATTACGATTCGAGAATGATGATAATAATATTATTTTCGTTATTATTATATTCGAGCGCGAATTTTCAGACAAAGTAATGCGAATTTTAACGCGAAAATCATCCCTCGTATTTGACGCTGCGAAAAAGTAAATTAAAAATATTAATTGACTTTTTCCGGTACTCGTCTGCAGTGTTACGAGAATACACGATTAAAAAAAACTTTTTGACCCGAATTTTAATAACTTTTAATACATTCATGCGGATTTCGTATAAACACAACTATTAATGATTATTTACACTTACAAAGCGTGCTAATATATATATATATATATTGTGTTGAATAAAGAGGAAAAGAACACAGAATAATATTATTAAAATGCTGCGAATTCGTGCACTAAGATTCGCAATCAGTGGCGTGCGCAGGGAGGGGGAGGTTAAGAGTTATATCCCTCCTCATTGCATTTTTTACCATGTTATTTTTTTTTGCCATAAAATACGAAACATATAAAATGTATGAGTACCTGTTAACAAATAGTTGGAAATATTTAGTACATTTATGAAAAATGAGATAGGAAATCACAAATCAATATGAATGATGTTTATGATTGATTATGAGTTTTAAAATGAAATGATAAAATAATTGAAGTAGTCTGTACTATGGTTGTAACTTGTAGATATATTTACAACTATGGTTATTCTGCGTAAGAACAGTACCTATAAAAAAAATAGTTATGAGTATTTATACGAAATTAAATATGTAATAAAAATTAATAAAAGACATTTATCTATTAAATGCTTCATTGTGTGTAAAAAAAAGCTGTTAAAGTATTTTGTAGTCTAAACCACATTATATTAAGTACCATAAAATGAATAAAATAGTAATTTGTAGTCGGTAAAAATGTAATTTTTAATTGAAAAAAAGCCGGACATACTTCGCACAACAGGTGGGATTCTCTTGACGGGTGTATTGAATTTTAAAGAAACGATAAATCATTTCTTCAATAAAACGATTCTGAACGAGGGAAGCTAATAATATAAAAAATAAATGAGAAAAATAAAAAAGTTAAAAAAAATGTCCAAAATTTTTTTTCACATTTTCGAAATTTTCTTGCGCCAAAATCTTTCGTATATAATTTACTATCTATGTTTAAATTTTCATGTAGTTCAGATAAAAAAATGATGATTTCCGAGTCGTTTTTGTCAAATTTTGGGTAGTTTTTTCCAAAAGAAAAATTGAAGAATTAAGAAATTCAAAAAATGACCTCTTTAAAGTATAATCTGAAGGAAAATCCAGTTTCGAAAAGTTACTGATCGAAACTTTTGGATAAGTATTTCTATACAAAAAGTTATATATAGAAAAATAAAAAATTAACATCATTGTAAGAACACTTCGTTCAGAATCTAAAATATTCATAGGATAATGACACGAAAAAGTTTAATAAGATTTATTTCGAGTAAAGCAAAAAAACAATATTTTTGTTCTCATTAAAATTCACTGGGCATGTTGGCGTGATTAGGATAAAAAATTTAAGGGGGAGGAGAACAAAAAAATATGTTTATTTGATTGATTTTGCCCCTCTTTCTCAGTTTAATCCAACTTTTCCAAAAACTAGGTGGTTTTGAATAGTCGTGGCGCGATAATCCCCTTGGATTTATTTCTCACTACACTTTCAGATTACATCCCCTACCATCAGAAATACCTGGGCACGCCACTGTTCGCAATAAAATCTTTTATTAAAATATATTACTTCATATTTATTTATTGTGCGGAATTTAATTTTATACGCTCGAAAACAATATTTGTCACATAACGTTGACACGAAAAACAATTTTATTGTTTTCTCGATTATCCCGTAGCCTCAAATGTACAAACGCAATATTATAGCCGAGCTAACAAAAATATTGAATAATATTACGCGACGTTTTAGATTCTGAACGAAGTGAATGTTTTTACAATGATGTTTATTTTTTTTTATTTTTTTCTGTGTACAACTTTTCGTATAGAAATACTTGTCCAAAAGTTTCGATCAATTACTTTTTGAAACCCGATTCGCCTCTAGATTGTACTTAAGAGAGGTCATTTATTGAATTTCTCAATTCTTCAATGTTTTTTTTTTTTTTTTTTTTTTTTTTTTAAAAAAAAAACACAAAATTTTAAAAAAAAAA
>JAIPRM010004532.1:0-22720 GCA_025469315.1 Stegophylla sp. TES_Ste_2020 | reverse complement strand
ACCTTTTTCGATTTTGGCTCAAGCGAGGAATGGTTTTATAATGACAAGATTTTTTTTCATCCGAAACCATCGTTTGATACGTAGACCAGGGTTTGAACTTTTCTTGTAGAAAAGAAAAGAAATATTTCCAGAAAAAGAGACAAAACTTTAATGTTCAACGAGCCACTTATTTCACCAGTTAGTAGATTAGGATACTACATATATAAAAACACAAAAACATGTTATAATATTAAATTCAATTGATGTACTGAAGTATTTACGTATTTTCATATATATTTGATATCTAACTTTTTATTCATTTTTTTTTTTTTGATAGTCAAACTTTTTGTTGTTTCTGTCAATAGCATAGTAAGCAAAATTAAAAAAGATACTATCAAAACCTTATTTAAAATAAATTATAAATAAATATTCTACAACAGACTATATGCTAAAGAGCCGTTAATATCCGACTACCATTAATATTTTCTAAATAATGTTAATGTCAATGAGCCGTTTTTCAACATTCTCAATAGATTATCTTAATGCGTAGAAAAACAACCAAAAATTCGAATAAAAATGATCCAATACACCACGGACTACTTAATTTTCAAGAAATCTATTTCAGATGTTTCGTTGCGACTATTTATAAACACCTATCTGTTTTAAAGATTTTTTTTTTTCTAACAAATCTAGTAAGTGTAACTTTATCATTTTTTTTTTGTAGATTCACCGCAACAAAGTTCTGTGCGTTAATAAGATCGACTTGATAGAAGCTTTTTTTTTTTTTTTTGCGAGTTTTTAATCAATATTTTAATGAAACCGATATTTTTTAAAATCCATACCTTCTTTAAATTTCGAATTTTAAATATTATTTTGCGGAGAGGTACTCCACGCAACCGAATAACAACGTCTGTGCGAGTGAAAAATACGCAATATTACACACCCCTATCCAGAGCGAATTCCTAATTACGCCACATACACACAACGATCTCTTTGGCCGATTAAATCTGTCCGTTTTTGCAGTGACCGTTTTATCATCTCTCCGGGCTCGCGATTAAGTGTACGCCGAAATACTAACTATAAGTATATATAATATATATATATATATATACACATATACAGTGTGAGTGATAGATGGAAGGTTTTGCCGCGCGGGTCGTTAAATTATATACGAACACGCCCGTCTGGAGTCGTGGTCGCGCGGGCTGGAAAGACGAGGGTTGGGCACGATGGAGGCGTACACGCATATACACATCTATATTAATTAAGTGCGTCCGGGGGCCGGAGAGACCGGAAAAGTTTTAGTCCCCATTTTGCACTAGTGAAATGGAAACGGACACGCCGCGTCCTCGTCGTCGTCGTCGTAAAAAAAAAAAAAAAAATAATACTAATAAATAAATAATAATAATGTGGGTTTATACCGCACACATGCTCACCCATTACCACTATATACCCGTGTATAATGTTTAATAATATATACATATACATAATAGGCTCTCTCTCTCTCTCTCTCTCTCTCTCTGTCTATTTGTCTCTCAAATAATCAAAATTGAAAAAAAAATATAACTTATGACTATAACCAGACGCTTCTTTTATTTTATTTCCTTTTTTAAAAAGACAATAATTAATTAGTGTTCTATTATTCCTCGATGTAAATACATAAATTAAAGTGTTAAAAATATTGTCACTTCGGAATTTCACAGTTTAGGCACATTTATAGTTTCAGGGTAGAATTTCGCAATTTTTTTTTTTTTTACATTACCACGATAAACCGGGCAAATTATTGAAAATAATAATATTATGCTAATGTCTCACAATTTTCATCGTAAGAAAATACCCACCGAGCGTACAAAAACGGTAACAACGATGTCGCATATCAAATCGTAAGAGAATGTACTGTGGTGACAATATTTTCGATTATTTCCACTCGTATTTACTACTTTCTGATTAAGCAAACTCTGGGAGGCTTTTGTGTGATATATTCCTCACGCTGACGCCTAACATATTATATTATTTATTACACGCCTACGTGTACACGCGATACGCCATCGCCGCCACCTTGCTCGTTACGGGAGCGCGAGAAAAAGTTTCTTTTTTCCCATACACGCGTCTCCTCTCTCCTCATTCTCCTCCTCCTCCTCCTCTAGTATGGGTGCCGCCGGGGCTCTTCTATCGGTTACACGTTCGGGTATAACGTGGTATAATGTTATACTTCACGCGCGTAAATGAGCGGACTCTTTGATGGAATGTGACGGGAGCAGCAGCGTTTTTCGGAAAGCAATCTTCGCCGCGATACACGAGCGCGACGGCCTATCCACTGGAAAACCCTCCCCCCTTATGTTATAGTGTGGTATACCGCACCACTAGCCGCAAACCCGAACCCTTCCGACGTGCGTAGCGTGGGGGTTGGGTGCACGTGGGAATAATTGAAGAGACACCGTAAAAACGTCAAGATTTTTGATGAGCACTTACGTCCCTAGCGGTTACGCGATAGTTTATATATATACAGAGAGAGGTATCCCCATGTATGTATATATTATTATACGTCGTGCGCGCCGTCGGTAACGTATACAGTAAATGGATACAATGCGCGGAGGGAGGACGAAGCAAAAAAAAAAAGAAACAAACAAAAACAAAATATCGTATATACGCGTATAACATACCTCCGAGTGTTTGTCCGTGTCTGAGTATTCGAGTGCCAGTGTGTACGTATACACCGGGATTTCGAATATTGTTTGCTTTGTTTTTTCAACCCCCCCCCCTCACCCCCGTCACCCCACGTGTTTGCTTTCGAAATATTGTCGTCCCCCGGGCATCGGGGCTAAGGTCGACCGCGCGTCAAACTGCGTGTGGCTGTGGCGGCTAGAGACGTTTTCGAAAATATTATTATTTAAAACCGCAAAGATTTTTTTCTCATTTTATTTTTTTTACCTACGTGCAATTGTACACGCGAGTTTTTAAATGCGTACGTTTTATTAAAACTTTTGTGCGCCGCATAAAATTGTTTTTCGAGTTCTCTCGACGTTTTATTTCATCTACGTGGCGAGCGCGGCGACGTAGAACAATACAAACGCATTTTCATGACTACGCTCGTAGCGCACGTGCTGAATGAAAAAAATAAAAATAAATGCATTTTTATTATGCCCGATTTTTGTTTGGTTTCGGGTTCTAGCTGGAAATATCGCTAAGCTGTGATGCAACATCGGGGGGAGGTGGACTCTGAATTCAAACCCTCATTTGGTCATACAAAACACTTAATCTATAAAAACATTTTAATTACATTGTGTGCGAAAAATATGTATAGCGATTTTAAATTTGCATTAGGAATTTTTTGATTTTTTGTTTTTGTACATTTAGAGTAAAAATAATAATGAAATTAATTACTTATAAATGCATTTTTGTTTTTAGTTATTCTTACTAAACAAATATTATAATGAAATATATATGATTATCATAATATTATAATATAAGTCATAGACAACAAACAAATTAATACAATGTATTGCTGAGAAGTATTAATAATATTAATAATTAATATTGGATTAAGTATTTTTATTGTATTTACAAATTGGTCAAAATTTACATAATTTTACTTTTGAAATGCTTAGAGTTCGTGATATATTGAAAAAATCACAAAACCGAAAAAATAACTACTTGAATAGAAAAATCTAGGTATAGAATGATATGCAAAAACGTGCACATTTAAATTTCAAATTATGTACCATAGATTCATAGGATTGATTTTACAGTAAAAATACAATTATGAAAATTGTCCAAGTACCGAACCCTACTCATAATAAAAGAAACATAAAAAAAAGTTAATAGGTCATTGTTATAAAGTTATTAATGGTGAAAGTGAAATGTGATTTTTAAAACCGCGGTAACCCAGATGAAAATTTCGAAAATCGGTTTTGCGCGACTAACACACATAAGACCGTATACCGAGTTTTAATAACCGGTTATTTTGAACCCGAAATCGATACAAAAACCGTCTTTGATTTCGAGCCCCGCAATTATGGGGGTGCCAAATGATTTGCCGTTAACACGTTGAAAAATGTCCTGGATCCCTTGTGAGACGTGCGTTCGTTCTTCGAGACGGTTTTCGCACTACTGTGTATACACAGTGAACGCGCGAGAATTCGAGTTTTCGCGGGCGCGATGTGACGTGAGATTTACGGCCAGATTTGTTGCCGGAAGCCAGACGTGGACGACGGGCGTTGAGAATTTTTGTCGAGTGTCGCGTATAGAGGACGGAAATCTCGTCACAAGTTTGCACTCAAAAAGATTTATTTGTAATACAATCTTTCAGAATAGAGCTAATCGAAGTGCATTCGAATATTTTCCAGCTTATATTTATTATTTAATTCAGAAAAAAATATCTAAACATTTTTAAAAATTTTTCATTAAATTTGAAGTCATATTTCAATAATTATTTAAGAACTTAGTTATTAAATAGGTAATACAATGAAAATGGTCGAATGGATTAAATTGGTACCTAATAGTTTCGGAGAGAGAAGGTTTTTGCACAAAAAATAAAAATAAAATAAAAATGTAGAATTTTTTTTATTTGACACTCACCCTTAGAACTTTGTTCCGATAAAATAGTTATTGTCTAAGACAAAACACGTTTGTTTTAAAATTAATTTAGATTAAAATATCTTGTACTATCAAAGGATATTCTACTAGAATTATTTTTATGTTATATGTAACTATAACCGAATAACTTCGTTGATTTTTAACGTATTGAACTCCTTACTTAGTTAAACGAAAAAAAAAGGCAGAACAATTCATAGCTTATATTTAACAAAAAAAAAAAAAAAAAAAAAATGGAATTTCGCAGATTACTTACACAGAACCTTTTTGGTCTAGACCAGCTACATGTAGTCGGTGTGTCCTTAATAGTCGTCGTTTATCGAACAAATATTGCTCGAAACGACCAGAGATGTTTTTATTTATTAGAATTTAATCCCGAACGGTTCTGGCTAATTTTAGTCGCAATGCGTCCTAATCAAACAAATAATTTTCAGAATCCGTGACGTTTCTCGCAGATTTCTACACGCGCAAATATAATGCCAATATGTACCTATTCTGTGTTGTCTGCCGGCATACTTATCGCGGTATTTGTATTTCGGAGTTTAATCGTTTGAATAAATACACAACAAATAACAACCTAAGTAGTGAGTATTTGCAGAATAAAATAACTCAAACTAGTGTTTGCAGTGTTTTGCCAGGGTACGTGCGTTTGATTATATGGAAAATTTAAATAACGTTCGGAAACTTCGAAATCGTTATAATAGTTATGGTTGTATATTGTATATGTTCGTAAATCAACATCGGTCTGAATTCGTTTGCTTATACTTATCGGTTTCACTCACTCTCGACGTTTGTTTTTCATTATTTTGTTTTGTTAAATTAATATTATTATACTATGTTAAACACGAGCATGTAATTGATTCAAACTACGTTTTCAATCATAATATGTAATTATTATGAAAAAAAAGCACTAAGGAAGCATTTGTGAAAAACTACTGTTTTCATGTCAGTTTTGTTCAAATACTGGGATTAAAATAGTTATTTTAATTGATATCAATAAATCAAAATATGTACATCGGAAAAGAAACGAAACGGATAAAAATTTTTTTCAAAAAATTTGATATTCTGACTAAAAAAATAAAACAAAACTAAACCAAAGACGTTCTAAAGACGGTTTACTGATTCTAATAAAATGTTATGGTTTCTAACCCGGTTCCAAATTTTGTACTTAGCGGTCTTACACGGTGGATCGTATAGATCACAGAAAAACGGGCGTTTAGATCCGGAAGTTATTTGCGATTTCGAAATGACGGAAATACCGAACGCCCCTCGTAGCGTTATCACGACGGTCGTGCGAATCCGGGACACGCGTCACTTTAGGAAGAGTATTGTTAGAAAATGTCAACAATGATCTCGAACTACCGTCGTCGGAGACTTGCGATACAAAGAACGGAACTTATAATACTTTTTTCAAACTTTGTCCGAAACATCTTGCACGTATTATATCGTTGAATGTCGACGATTGTAAAGCGGTTTAGAGTGGCGATAGACTTAGGTATACGTTATCCCACCAACCCCTTTTATCATCACCATTATGAACCGTCTGGAAATTACCGGCTTGACGTTGTGTACACGGTAAAGAGATAGTCGATCACGTGTTTGAGAAGTGATGGAATAAATTCAATAGAAATTGGCTAAACTGACTATAACTATAGTGCAAATACAAGTATATCGATATTTATGTAAGTTTGTATAAAATGTCGAACCCTTAAAACAACAAATTGGAAATGTTTTGAAATATTTAGACTTGATCCGTAATTATAAATTCAAATTTGTATAAAAAAAATTATTTATTGAGTTAACTTTTAAGAAAATTGAATCACGGATAGAAAAACACATAAGGAATCTTTTGGTAAATTTCAACGAAAACGTTTTATGTGGTATTTTTAGAAAAAAAATTGATATTTTACGTGCAAATAATAACCACTTTTATAAAAATTCAATCTTTAAACGATTTAAAAAAATGTTCAGGTCTCTCAGGCCGCATGTACTCGAGAAAGGTTTTACTTCATTTTCAGTTCATAATATCAAGAATATAAATTTGAATTAGAAAAAATCTTACAAAAAAGATAAATTATAAAATTCTATAATTATAATTTTACTGTACGTAACACAATATTGTTGATAATTGGTGAAAATTTCAAATGTCAAGTAATATTAGTTTTGGTGTTACGATTAAGTTAATAATAACGATTTCATTAAAATCACTCAGTTATACCTTAGGTTTTCCTCGTTTTTTTTGAAAAACTGTGAGGAATAGAGATAAACTACCTGTTTAAAGTACCACGTGAACAAAGTTTCTTATTAAAAACATGTACTGAACGTACTGCTGAGCATTTTTTCGGGCAGAAAAAGTGTTTCCTTAAAAAAAAAAAAAAAAAATTGTAAGACTTCCTTCTTCTAGAGAAGAATGACGCTCAGAATTTAAATCATCACCATTCGTCAAAAATATGTTTCTTTACATTATAACTTCTATAGTGTATTTAGTTGTGCTATTGCGCTAGGTACCAAAGCATTATAAATGCAGTACAATAATAAACAATATATTATTATAGTTTATTATGAGAAAGGCTCACGAAATCATTGGAAAACAAAACAAATAGACCTAGGTATAGAAAATCCGAAGACACCTGGTATAGGTTTTACAGGATATCATTCTCATATATACATCGCGCCAAATGCGCCTATCAGTTACCGGTTCTTACATCCCGTTCCTACGTAATCCTATATTGTGTACTGGAGTAAATAGTCATCGAGGCGTTTTGTTTAATTCGTTTCCCGTTAATGCGGTGCAAATGGAGACATATTATCAAAAAGAATACGATCGGTTTTGCGGCGCTTCATCCGGGAAATAACCAGAGGAAGAGAAAACGAATCCGTTCGGAAGGAACAACCCCACGCGATCCGATCTAAATCGTGTTACGGATCCATCGACCCTTTCTATTGTATATTATATCGGAAGTCTCTTGATCTTTTCTTTTCCCCGTAAATACATTTTACACCCTTGTAGATATTTCCGGGAATACCGACGAAATCTAAACGAAACCTAATGCCGCAAAATAACTACAAAATACAACGAAACCGGCAAATAGTATTTTTTTATTTTCTTTTTTATCCGTTTTGGCGACTTATATACACGAGACTTTTATGTC
Source organism: Stegophylla sp. TES_Ste_2020 (assembly GCA_025469315.1). Lineage (NCBI taxonomy): Eukaryota > Metazoa > Arthropoda > Insecta > Hemiptera > Aphididae > Stegophylla > Stegophylla sp. TES_Ste_2020. The sequence continues at coordinate 14,996 of JAIPRM010004532.1, read as the reverse complement.
GTCAAAAATTGTTTCAATGATAAAAAATATACACTTGCAAGTGAACCGAACTTCGCAAGAATTCATTCATCACAGCACACTATATACATACATACGTACACTAGGGTTACCATACGTCCTGTTTTATACAGGATTGTCCTTTATTTCGACTATGTGTCCTGTTGTCCTGACAAACTTCTTTTAGGACGCTTTTTGTCCTGTAATTTCAAGTCTGTACTATATTAATCCCGTTTTTTGACTTGCTGTTGATTTAAAATTTTTGAAATGAAATTATTGAATAAAATAATGTAAGAATCTAGAAATGTTTAGGATACCATTAGATCAATTATAATCGTAAAATGAATTAACAAGTTTTTTTAGGAAGTAATGTAGGTATACAATATGCACGAATAAAGGATTTGAAGAAATTTTAAAAAGTATCAATTTAGTTTCATTATGTTATTTTATGTTTTTCAAAATAATATTTTTATGTGTTTAAATTTAATCTATAATAGGTAGTTTAAAAATTATATTTTTTTCACGATTCAAAAACATAAATATATATGTAATAAATACTTATTTATTTAAAAATATTATGAAAAATATTTTTGTCCTATATTTTATTTTCTTAAATATGGTCACCCTAACGTACACACATCCAAATATATATATGTATCATTGACGTTCACAGTCGTCGCTATTCAGTCGTTTCGCGACCGAGTTGAAAATTGGTATTATTTGTCGTCTCGGTGCGTGAGACGACGACAACCACGACCAGACTACAATAATAATAATAATATAGAAGACGACGACGGCGACGAGTTTGAGTCCGGAATTCGTCTCATTTATTCCACACAACAGCCGTATAACATCAGCTAGGTTTTTAAATTAAAAAGTCGCTATACTTGGGTTTTATTATTGTGCCGGGATGTCGTCGAATTAAAAGACAGTTGCAGTCGGGGAGAAGTGAGGACGGGAAAAGAAAACGAAATTTGTCTATGCCGCGCGCGCGCGCGTGTGTGCAAGAATGTTTTGTTACATACATACTATTTGTGATATAAGTAAAACCGTCTTATGTAGTATCTACCTACGGCCTTTTATTATTTCGCGGTAAAACGAAGCGATTTTTCACGGAGACGAAAACTATACTGGCGAACAAAGAATGTGACGACGTTTCCGGGGGGGAAACTAAGCTTTTCTATAGCATCTCGTCGTCAAATTCATCTCACCACGTCCGCCATCAGCTGGCGTATATGTGTAGTAATGCCGCGGCAATGTGTTGGAAAAACAAATAACGTCCAAAAAAAAATCGCCTAAGAAACGTATAGGGTACTTCTGTCGGTGGAAAAAGAGACGAAAAAACGTGTGAACATTATACAGGGTGGTTTATTAGCGCGTTCACCTCTTTTTTTTTACCCTAAAAATGCATTTTTTTAAAGTTCAATTTACAATAAAAACTATATTTTTATTAACTTCTTTTTTTTTTTTTTATTTTATTTTACTTTAGCGATGTCCTATGATGAAATATATTTTTATCAAATAGAATCCCCCTATTTTAACCTCAAAATTGTTTCACAGAATCATTAACTAAATTAAACTTCGTAATTTAAACAGGGGATTGAAAAAAATAAGTTATGTAAAACATAGTTTTTATCACAGGGTATTTTAATCACTGATTCCAAATTACCATGATTTTCACACGATTACTAAGATTTTCAAAGATTTCCGTGATAACCACAAGATTTTCATGATTCCAAAAATAATCCTATGATTACCATGATTACGATGATTACCACGATTTTGATTTAATGAATTATATAAACAACTAAAGTTTTACTTCACAATTATTTATTAGATTTATTAATTATCAAATTCCTTCAATGAAACCTCGTAATAAAAGGTTAAGGATTCCGGTTGACATTTACAAATGTACAATAATTAAGTTGTTATAACATTTTCATCTAGATGATGTATAATCATCCAGATAATAATTTGTTTAATGATCAGAGAATAATATACTCTTGTTAGTTTGCGTTAGCTTTATATTAAGTAATGTGTATAAATTAATAAATATAATAATTAAGGGAAAAAATAATTGAAGAAATTTATTTTGGACTTCACACATAAATTGCACAAAATAATAGTGATGGTTTAATGCCAATTGTATAATTAAAAAAAAAAAAAAAAAAAAAAAGTATAATAAAGTAAAGTAAAGTAAAATAAATTAAAGCAAAGCAAAGATAAGTAAAGTGCAGACAAGAAAGCCGGACATACTTTGTACCATGGGTATTATTCACTCCCCGAGTCAAATAATCTTGGTGGAAGAGTTGATTTTAAAGAAATAATAAAGAATTTCTTGAATAAAACGATTCTGAGCAAAATGAATGAATAATATAAAAAAATAATAGTTGTCATTTTCCACACACTCACCAATAGTATCTGATTCGAAGAGCGAAGAATACCCGTGGTTCGAAGTATGTCCGGCTTTAAAATCAGAAACTTTGAGTCAATCTACATATCATAATTCTAGAAGATCAGAACATTATCTGTGCTTGTACGTGGATTTTTTGTGATAATTCAAAAATTTAAAAATTGTTATAATTTACGTCGAGATTTATGTAATTATAACTCGCTTGTTAATTGAAATATCACTGAAAACCTACGTACAAGCAAAGATAATGTTATGAAATTAATTCTGTTGAATACGAATTCACTATATTATTTGTACGTTGGTAAGACGGAGACACCATATTTTCATGATTACCTTAAGATTTCTGTAATAACCACAATATTTCCGTGATTACCACGAGATATCTGTTATTCCAAAAATACTACTAGCAATTTGTAATTTTATTGTGATTTACCCTCTTATTTTTATATTCATTTGGATAAAAAAAAAAAAAAAATCAATTTTTTTTTAATTATGGTCGAAAAAGAGGGTTAAAATGCTTAATGAATCAGCCTGTATAAATCTACGGGCGTCAAAGCGTTTGAATATGGTAAATTTACTAAACATTTTACTACACTATGATAATTGTGTTATAAGCCTGTAGTATTCTAGGAAGGGTGAAAATTATTCATGCCGAAAAAGTCCCATTTTCACCCTCCAACCCTCCCCTCAACGGGCGACTGTGACCGTGTCGACGTCATCACGTGCGTTTTTACCTCGTTCGGCGTTTCAGAGATTGTGCTTTGTATTGAGGTACACAATAAATAATTTATATACATACATACCACCGTGTACATTCCCGCGTTTCCCTTTGATGTGCATTATTGTAACCTTGTGCGTGTGTGTGTGTGTGTCAGTTATTTAATCAATATCAATGCTAATGCGGGCAGACGACGTCGTATACACGTACATGAGCACATACACGTGTACACGCGCGTTTGGTAATTAATTAGATTAGTTGCCGAATTAGTACGCGACGACTTCACGGAAACACTGCTGCTGCAGAAACAGTGGCGCGGGCGGATATCGATTGGAAATAAATTTGACCGCTCTGATTTGCCGCGACAATAATACGTAGGTATAAATATGATATGTGTGTGTGTGTGTAAATAAACGCAACGTGACGTGTGTGTGCGTTTTTCCTTGTGTTTTCGAACGGAACGGAGAAATCGATTTGCACGACGCGATGACTCGCCAAATGACAGAAAAACACACTGTGTGATATTATCGATTTCATGATTTTTATAAATTCGCTGGATCCACTGTGGGGGGTCTATACAACACCGTGTCCCATCAAACGGCATCAAACACATCGGTCTAAGTATATGTTTGTTGGCACGGGGGATGAGCCCCCTCGGTTTTATCCTTTCCTCCCCCCCCCTCAGTTCCATCAAGTAGAGCAACTTTTCTCGTCACTCGATTGTCGACTTAAGGCTTAACACGGTATACTCGAAATAAAGCGATAAGAATAATTATAATGATATTCAAACCTTAGGCAAGGAATTTCTTTGAATTTTTTTTAAGGGCGGTGGTTGGTAGTCATGGATTTTTCGAAAAATTTTAGTACCGTACCACCACCATTATTGATTAAGAATGTCGACTCTTCGCCTACTGGCAACCAGAGACGTAGCCAAGGGGGTGTTATGACTAGGTTTTATTTGCTATTATTATTCATTAAAATTCATATGAAAAACAGACACTTAAATGCGCACTAGAATGTCTATTGTCTATTGTCCACATGTCATGAAGAATTTTGAAAAAAATAAACTGTAGGAACATTGTTATGTTATTCAAAGTGTTCAATAGCTCCAATAGTTTTAAACAGTTATTCCATGCACGCAAGATCTTCAAAGTTATAGTTTTCAATATATGTGAACTTTCATACATGAATTGAATGTATTAAGTATTAAAGAAAAAAAGATAAAACAAATTCGAGCTTTTAGCCACTCTGTAGAAATTTATCCATTGATTTCAGAATTTTAAGGTTTTTTTGCGCATCACTAATCGATCATTTATTTGACCAAGTATCTTTTTATTAAATAGCAGCTTCCGTTCTAAATATTAACTGATAAAATATTAATATTTAAATATTTAACAATAATTGTTTTCTGCATTAACTCCTGATGATAAGGTACGCGTTGAGTTAGATTAATATAATGTACTATTTTAATTCTATAGCTGTTTAAACAAAACAAATACAGAAAAATATTCGGTTTTAAATGCATCCATTTATTAGTTTCATTATATTATGATCACCGGATGGGTGAACAAAACCTTCACAAAGTTTATCAAAATTTTAAGTTATTAAAATCTCTCCTCCAAAATAAATCCTGACCGCGCCCCTGTTGGCAACGCAAAGAATTTAAGGGTTGAATGTTAAAAATAAGTTAAAAATTTTAGTTAATCTCAATTAACTTTTCGAAAATTAACTTTTAACGTAATAACTTACTGTTTTAAAAACTCAATGTGTCTGTCAACTTCGAGTTTACTTCATACAAAATTATATAAATTAAAATTAAATTTTTCTCAAAGGACTAAAGTTTTGGCACGAATTAAGAGTTACTCTTTCCTCAAAGTTAACTTTTCACATGTACTGCAGCTAAATATATACAAGTAAGTTTTAACTCATCTCAGCTTACATGTAATTTTCCTCATACTAATTTAACCCAACAAGTCAAAACAGTTTGTTAATGTGAACGTAAATTTGATATCGACTTTACAATCGCCATAATGGAAATCCGGTCGGAAATTAACGTCGAAAAATGGCGTTTCTAATTTGATAAAAATAATTCGTCCCGTCCGCCGGCACACCACAGTTTGCCACGTGCAGCACACTAGCGAGTAAAAATAAAGAAAACGTCAATAAAACGTAGTCGCTCGGAGGTATGAATTATTTCTCTGAAATTCTTAATGCTTTTCCGTGACATCCTCCTGGAACTCAGGTCGCGTTATTTTTTAACAACTCGAAATAAAATTTAATCGTGATCCATTATTTATATTAACTTTGTGTCGTTCTCGTACAGCCACGCCGCCGGAATGGCAATTTTTTCCCAGCCGCAGTCAAAAGTGTGATTACAGCACACCCGTCCGTACGAATGTCTCCCGAGGCTCGTGTTCGCAGTATTTCAATCTCGGAGATTCTATATTAAATTATTTGCTGCCCGTCACTGGCTTAAAACGCGGTGTATTATTGTTTATTCCGACTTCGGTTAGTTAAAGTCAAGACTGAAGTAAAAAATCTCATTTGTTATCTTTATGCGCGGAGGACGCACCTGTTAAGGCGCGTAGTCGGAACAAGAGCAACAATTTTTTTCATGGAAGTGTACAAATGATTCGCTTCGGGGGAAGGCTCGGATTAATTATTGCCTATTTCTTATCATTCAAATATCCTACGAGTAAATAACGAAAGTGGGTAACTCTATCTCCCTTCCCAGGGAACGCGACCCTTTTCCCTAGCCGGGCTCTTAGGCCCCTTAGATCACCTGCTCTGTCCAACATTTTCATTGAGACTTGATTCGAATAAAACTAAATTCAACGTATAAATAAACGTGACCGGCTTAAAAATATCTGTTTCCGACTACCCAAAATTTGACAAAAAATACTTAGAAACCATCATTTTTTGATCAAAACTTTATGAAAATTGAAAAAAAAAATAGAAAATAATATGAAAAAGATTTTAGCGGAAGAAAATTTTGAAAATGTGAAAAAAAATTTTGGACATTTTTCTAAATTTGTTTTTCTCATTTAATTTTTAGATTTTGAACGAAGTGAAGAAGCTTAAGATTTTACTTCACTTCACTCAAAATCTAAAAAGGGACATAAAGTTTATAAGTCAAAAATCTGTGACAAAGTTGATCGATTAGAGTCTAGGCTATTTTAAGTTCAGGGTCTAGTTCATCACAAAAAGTATCCGTGCATTGTGGTAGCGAGAATACTTTTTTTAACAGGGGTAAACACGTTTATATAGTAGCTAGGTACCCTTTATAATATTTTACTACTCTCTTTATAGTACAATGGACCAAAGCCAATACGTTTTTAACACTTAACTTTGAACATAACAAGAGTGCACAAAAATTTAGCATTGGTGAGGCCCTCCAAAAATTTGTCTCGTACAATATTCCCGCATCAATGTACGTAATATTGTATAGGGTGATTTGTAAAAGACATCAGAAACTCAAAACGATATTTTTCACAACAAAAACTAGTCCGATTCTCCGTCATATTTTAGATAATCGAGTTTCAATTTTTTTTTTTTTTTTTTTTTTTTTTTTAATTTAGTAAGATTCGTTTTTTCCGGTTTTTTCCGTATAAAAATGGTGTTCTCCGGAAGTATTATCATTAAAAGAGCACTGCTGATAAATTTGTTAAAATAAATTTTAAAGTAATTTTTGCAAATTTAATGAGAGTAACTACTGAAAACCATCTGCGACGAGTGAAATGGAATTTTTTCGGGGGTTTAAGTTCAATTACGCTTTTTTTAACGGTCAAGAATAGGACTGCAGTTTGTACGATTTCGACGCGTTCCAAGTGTTAAGTTTTTTCACACATTCTGAGACTTCCAACGCCATTTTCCCGTCACCCAATATTCAACACTAGTGGGGATATAATTCGCATCACGTCTGTTAAAAAAAATTACAATATACTCACTCGGACAGTTCGATGTGTATGCTCTGCACGACCGAAACGATGGAGCTGTTTTCCATTTCGCGAAACCGACATCCGCGGACTACTAGATTCGTGATCATCAACGTCTGTTGGAACGCCTCGGTCTTGAGCAGGTCCACGGACACGTTGGTCAGCGTCGCGTTCGTCATGGTGTTCACCGGAAACGCGTTGCGCTCGATCGAACCAAACGTGCAGTCGGTGATCGACAACTGTTCGATGCTGGTTATGAACGCCTTCGACGGCAATTTGTCCGCGGTCAAGTTTTCCAACGTCATCTGAATGGAAAGAAAACAGAACAGAACGCGAGGAGGTTAAATATTATGACCATGATTGTACGAAAACATTTAGTCAACAGACGAATATATAAGCACACTTATGGGAGAGGATCAAAAGAGCAACTTACTTCTACATAGAAAGCAACTTATTGCAATTTTGAACAATAATCTACATAACGATTTTTGTCCTGGCTAATTAAATATAATTTTAAATTCTGGCAAAAATCGTCTAAGTTTACAGGAACATTTAATAATAATATGATTTCATACGGAATCTATACTTCAGTCTATAATATTATCAACTTCCACGGACATTATATTATATATAGACTTTTGACAATTTATTCTAGTCTGTGCTGTACAATATAGAGTATTCATAGAGTATTCTATGGTGTAATGCATATATAAGGTCTCTTAGGAAGAATAGATAATAATTATTATCTATAAGCTCTCGAAGGTCTATGGCATAAATGATTTACTCGTATAATAGAATAATGCTCTATGGTATTAAATGACTTTAGAGTTTGATGTATCCTGTATTTAATTTCCAAGTGGTATTTTAACTTTTATTTATGTAAATTTTTTATTTAATAAATCTGTAAAAGTATTCTGTTAAAGTATCTCTATTTACGAAAATTTCTCCCCCCCTTCCCCCTATGAACTCAAGTGAAATACGTTCTTGCCCGTCAACTGAAAGACAGATATTATGTTGATGATACCACTCCGATCAAGTCAACAGTATAAGGCAACATTTGTAATTTATACAAAATAAAATTCAATATATTTAAGTCATTTTCTATTGAAATGATCGATTTTCTCTTTTTTTCAATAGAGTAATTAAATATATCGAGGTTGAGAAGTTGAAAAAAAAAATCGTATTCAGTATAACCAATTTTGAGTTGCGAGCTTTAATATAAAACTGATCAATTACCAAACTAAAAAAGGGAAAAACATTATCCGTGTTAGTTTTTCTCTCGATATTTTGAGTTATGAGTGTGTCTGATTTCAGAATTTAAAAACAATGAAATCCCTTTTACCTAATTTATTTCTGTTTCGGCTTTTAACGCGTTGAGCAACCATAACGGAGCAAATGTATATCCCCTCCACTCACAAACACATATAATTTACGATCTCTGTACGGCGTAAGTCATTTCAAACTTTTTAAGCTCTTTATTTGAACACAATAAACTTCTGTATTTTAATCCGATGATCGGAGGCGTAGTATACGTTTCTTGTGATCGTGGCAAAATCGCCGGGATTATACGTCGTTGTACATAATGATTGCATCATATATATATATAAATTGAATTTTAAATATATACGATATAAATAAAATGCTGCGGCAACTCAGTCGGATCCGTTACAATATAATTCTTCGAAATTAGTTTCCGGTCCGTAAACATTCGCTCGCGCGCTATGGATATACCCAAAACCCCGCGGGTTTTTAGATTCACCGAATTTCTCGAGATGCTGATATACGTGGCGTTTAATAATGTACAATTATTAGTACATTAAATCGCTGGTTTCGACGGGAACAAGAGTTTTATTCGAATTCAAATTCGGAAGAATATTAATAATAATGTTATACTCTCCGAGAGTGTCCGTCATACGGTTATTTTGTTATTTAATTACCACATACGCCTGAATCGACTACGAGTTTTAGCATCTGGGGATGATTTTTTCACGGAGCCTAGGCTCAGATCGAGGAGTTCTGTGATATATAGTAAATTGTACGCACTTTACGCGGGTGTCTGATGACTTGCTCCTGAAAGTTTGAGAGTGACGAAACACGAGCTTTCCTAGTCGTGTTTACATCTCAAGTCCTGATAGTGCTTTTACATCGTCCTATTGCAATCGTAATTCGACTCAAAGTCGCTTCCAGCCTCCTATTATAAAGTTATTAATATCGAGCTCCGAGCCAATAGTCACTCCTTTTAGCCCCTAGTGTTAGCTAATTCTTCTGCTAATGTGGAAATCAATATTAACTGGAAAAATTACATTTTAACAAAACAAAATAAAATGTTTAAAGGTTAATACTCAATAATATAATAAAAAAATGGGTAAAAAACCTATTATATATATAAAAAAATATAAATAATAAATAAAATGGAATATTATAATTTTTTTTTTCATTAATTAGAATTTTCATCAAATTCTAGAATATCCTGACCATCCTATCTATTACTCTCCCTCCCAACCCAAGATTCTGACCCTCTACCATCCCTGCCCATTATCCTTCCCTACCCTGTAATCATTGAAACCACAATAATTGGGTAACAATGACATGCATGATAACCATGGTAATGAAATAATTACTGTTACTTGGTTATTGTATAATAACTGAACTCCTGCTCACAATAATTATTTTGATGAAATGATTAATCGTTTCTTTAAAATTCAATATACCCATCAAGAATATTCCACCCGAAAAGTGAAGTATATTTATGGTGCAAAGTCTGCCCAGCCTTTTTTATTTCATGTTTTTAACCGTAGCCCTTTTATCCAGTAATATTAGTGATGAAAGTTAAGAATAAACATTATCAAATTAGAAACACTTTTAAATTTAGATCTTTGTACATTAAGACATCCGTTAACAAAAAATTTAAATACTAGAAAGTGTAATCTAGTGAAAAGTGTAAATTTTTCCAATAAAGAGAGTACGCGTCAACGAGAAATGATTGAACCCCGAAATCACCCCCATAACTACGCCTACGGTGACATGTAACAAGTACAACTACGTAATAAACTTTTGGAAGAAAACATAATACGTTTTAGTTTTACTAAGTCGTCAATGCCATTTTAGACTCAAAGGGCTTTACTAACAGTCAAATGAAAACTTTTACTATTGAAAAAAAAAAAAAAAATAATAATAATAGAAAAAATAAACTAAAGGACTATGAACGGCTTTGGGGAATATCCTCTCAAGCTTTCCGATAACTGCTCCTGAGATATACGAGATGTGTTAAAAAAATACCCAGACATTCTTACAAAAAAACATTTGATGTTATCTTTAATATTACTATACCAAAATGAACTAGAGATAATTTCCAGAACTTAAGTGTGCCATCAATGGTCTTGCCATTTTTAAAAATACCTTTATATATCTTCAAAAGCTATGACCTTTGGCTCTTCTGTCGTTTTGGATTAGGTAAATTTGTGGTCTACCATTGCAAAAACCCAACCCAGTAAGGCTTTTTCGCGTTTTTTCCAATAAAACCCCAAAAAACCGAAAAACCTGTTGGGTTTAATGTGAAGTTGTTTAAGTGGTTGGTTTTATTGGGTTTTTGAGAAAAAACCTGTGTTTTTCCTAATTTAACTTATCTGAATTTTTTTTCTTCAGCACTATTTTTCATGTTTTCAATAATAGAATAACGAACTTCTGATCTACAACCGTGCATTTGATTTAGCTTAATTCTTTAATGTCTTCATAATTTTGAATTCTTGTAATTGTTAAGTTTATTATTATTATTTTTTTTAAATTTAAAAATTTTTGATTGAATTTTTTTTGAAGGTCTAAATACGAAATAAGGTAGGCATTTCTAAAACACATCTCATACCAAAAAAATAAATAGATTAAAATAAAAAAATTAAAAGTGGAATCTACCCATGATAGAGCCGGGTTTTTTCAACGTGTTTTTTTTTTTTTTAATAATTAGTGGGTTTAACCCGGTAAAACAGCCCTAACACCAGTGTTTCCCAACCTGGGGGGCGCGCCCCCCTTTGGAGGCGTACACGCATTGCTGGGGAGGCGCAAACAGTCATCATGAAGTAAAATTTTTATTCATTAAATTTGCATTTAATGTAGAGAAAAAATTAAAAATATATAACGACAGTTATTGGAAATCGATAAAACAGAAAAAGATTACAATATTAGTGTATAGCCACTAAACATAATTCGTTATTATTATTTTATATTAACTTCTTGCTATAATTATTCTTATAAATTTGATTAATAATTATTGATAATGTCATTATATTATTTACTGTTATTAATAATAATTATTATCATTATCATCCCAAATATTGTATAGTATATTATTCGTAAACTATACGGAAAAGGTAATACATCATTTTCATATGTAGGAGGGAAGGGGGGCGCGAGATTTTTGAAAATCTACAAAAGGGGGCGTAAAGTATAAAGGTCGGGAATCAGTGCCTCACGCGCGGATCGATTACGATACTCACGTTTTCGATGATGAGACCGGCCGCCGCGTTCTTGAACGTGTTCTCGGACAACTGCAGCCGGCCAATGCGGCGGAACGCGAACGCGCGCAGCCTTGCGGCCACCTCGGCCTCCAGCCGCACCGCGTCGCAGTCCTCGACCAGCACTTCGACGCGGCCCATCTGCGGCTGCACCGCGTTCGTCTCGAACAGGACGCGGCGCGCGCCCACCACGGACACGGCGAACACCGAGTCCGGCCCGTTGGGCGCATGCAGGCCCTGCCGCTTGACCGTCACCCCGGCGAACCGGCCCACGCCGAACGACCGCAGCCGGTCGAACGGCGCGAACGTCTTGCCGTGCACCGTCAGGTTGCCGCGGCCGTCGCCGTACAGTTCCACGGACACGAGCGTTTTGAACAGATCCTTGTTGCCGCCGCCGTACGGTTTCAACTCGACGTTCTGTAAAATATAAAACGGGAATAATAATAATAATAATAATAATAATAATTATAATCCTCAGTTGGTTTACATTTTTTCGACATAATACGTATTTTACTACTTTAAGTTCCGTAATCAATTAATGACATTATGTTGACATTGGCTTTATATACGTATTATATTATATTATACAAGATGTCCCCAGTATGATTTAACAAATCCGATAATTTTTTTTTTATTTATTTATTTTTTTTTTTTTTTGAAAGTTATTATTACAGCGTTGAGCTACAACAATAATGCATACGTTTTTTTTTTTTTTTTAGTACCTAAATTTTCAAATTAGGAGTTTTATACTATAGTTTTTAAAAAAATTCAAAGTGGCCATGTTGTAAATCTGAATTTTAGAAAAATATTGGTGCTTAAATCTCTAAATTTTTTTTTTTTAATATACCTATAGATTAAGTAGAGCAAAGAGATAAGTGCCAAAACAAGCGAAAAAACTGTTAATAGGTATATTAATATTTACTAGAAATCTAGAAAATTGGATCAGTGGAGTTTAAACTTAAAATACTGTAGAAAAAAACCTATCAATGGATTTACATGCCTTAAACCAGTAAAAAAAAACTATAAATACACGTGAATTTTAATTCACATTATCGTATTCAGCATCAAAAAATACAATAGATGGTGAAAAAACATTATCTACCAACTTTTTGAGTGTTAATCAGAAGTATATCGTAATAGGTAATTTGTCTGTACAATTTTTTTTTATCAAACCCTTGTAAAATGTTTCATTCTTTGTTCATAAGAAATTTTACTGCACCAAAATATTCGCAATAAAATTCTCAACCAAGGTACTAAGTTTCAAAAAAAATCGGTAGGGCTAATTTTCTTTTATGTAAGTTAAAGTGTGTAATTTTAGGTAAACTTCAAACAGTTATAGAGAAAAAATTTGAATTACAATTTTTGAGATTTTTTCAGGTCAATTAGACATATATGTCAGTGAGATCATATTAAATTTTCAAGTCTTACTTAATATCAAAAATCTAAAATTTTATTACATAAAAACTAACAAAAAATGAGAAATTTCCGAAATTTTCAAAATTCTGTACTTAACTAAAAATTGATCGAATATTTTTGAAATTATTATAAAAAATTTTCGGAACTACTTTTAGTAGTTGGTGAAAGTTTCAAGTTCTTAACTGCATTATTTTTGATGTTATGTTAAAAAGTATTTTTCAATTTTACGGAAATTACGGTAATTGCAAAATGCCGTTTTTTTGTCAATTTTTCGACAAACTTTCCGTATTTTTGAAAAAAGTATTGAGAATTTGAAAAATAACCTCTTAAAAGTATCATCTGGGTGTAATTTTGGATCTATAAAGTTACTGATTGAAACTTTTGGACAAGTATTTCTATACGAAAAAAGTGTTTACAGAAGAAAAAAAATAATCATCATTGTAAAAACTTCACTTCGTTCAGAATTTAAAATATTATTTGATCTATAATGTCTGTGCATGGTTTATGAACACGAGTTACTGGTGAAATTTTGTTGTTGCGATATTTATTAAATAAGTGTTGAATTATTAACTACTGAAAACGTGTTGATAATATAAATAAACAATGAATGGGAAACTTATTTGTGTTTTTTAAATGGTTGTATTTAAATAAACTTTCATTATAATTAAAGGGAAACAACTTGTCGTATAACTAATTAAAAAAACAAAAAGCAAAGACGGAATTGAAAAAAAAGACAGCGGGTTCGTTTAAAGTTTACAAATATGTATTCTTTATTCAAACAAAAAAGACCGAATTGTACGTGAAATTAAATTGCACTGTACTATATAAGGTTTAAAAATTGAACAATATCACTGCACGTGTTTCATCAAATACAATTATTAACAACTGTTATATTTTCAAAGTCCCTTTAAATTTATTTATAGGGCTATAAATGCGACACATCCCTATGACCGATGTCGTTATAAACAATATAATGTGCTGTTCTAATACGCGTTATAACAGTTTGTGTACGACTCTGTAACATTCGGACCCACGCAGTTATACTTAAGATAATTTCAACATAACGATTAGGGTTGGGATTAAAAAATCTCAAAAAATTTAAAATTGACTAAGAAAAGTAAAAAAAAAAAATGCGTTGTAAAAAGGACTTTAAATTAATTTATCAGAGTTAAAAAAAAAAAAAATAAATAAAAATATTTCGAGTGTGTTTTTGTTTTCTGAAATAGAATAAAAAAATTTAAAAAAGATTTTTTTAAATAGAATTAGCATTTTCGAGAATATGAGAATCGCGGAACAACTTTGGAATAGGAAAAATGCAAAGTGCATCGAAATTCCAGCCCTAATATTGTGATCGAAAAAATAAAAAAATCTCTATCAAACCGTTTATGCGTGGTTTATACTGACTACAGGGTTGACTGATGTGACTGATGGCGGTTGACTACGGTTTCGTTTCACCCCCCCCCCTCCAGAGAAACACGTCGTGGCAACAGGCAGGTAGACGTGACGCGGACGACACCGCTGCCGTTCGGGTCGACTAAACCGACTGCTGCACAACGTTTCCGAGGTTTTTTCAGACCCTCCTCCTCACTCTCCGATTTGTCAACTCGTAGGATTTTCGAAATTTATCATTAGCAAAAATGTACGCGTGTTGTAACGTTTGACCTCGTCGGCGGCATCGTGATTAATTAAAATGCGGTCGCGTAATTCCGACCGGGACGACGGCGGATAAAATAAAGAAAGCAAGAAAAAAAAAAAAATTAAAAACAAATATCAAAAGCCGTAAATCATTTCCGCCAGACCCAAATCACGGACAGGACGTGCGGGCCAACGGTATAGGTTGTCGGGCGAAGGCGCGCGTTAAGAGCTACAGTTTAAAAAAGCCGGACATACTTCGCACGATGGGTGGGATTCTCTTGACGGGTGTATTTAATTTTAAAGAAACGATAAATCATTTCTTCAATAAAACGATTCTGAACGAGGGAAGTTAATATATAAAAAAAAAAAGTGTT
>JAIPRM010004531.1:0-22724 GCA_025469315.1 Stegophylla sp. TES_Ste_2020 | reverse complement strand
TAATAATAAACAAATAAATGGATTTGATAAAAATGTTTTAAATGATTGATAAATGGTTAAAAAAAAATAATAATAATAATTTCACACTCCCCTCAACAAAGTTTTCTACCCATCATACACAAAAAAGAGTGTAATACGAAAAGTGACAAAAAATAGGCACTGTTGTATCTAACTACCGTATTTTATGTGGGATGGAACTACATAATATTTTATTTCAAAAGCGATATAGAGGGAAAGAAAATCACTGTTTTAATTTAATTACTTGCAGTAAATAAAGCATTAATTCGGTTTAGAAAACAAACCTCGACGTTGTTAGACTAACTGAGAAGTGCGAGTGCCCAAATGAGTCACCCCCTGTTTTCTCTTTCCCCTTTAAACGTCACCACCCCTCCCCCCACTCTGCAATGCCGCGTTGTATGCTTAGAAATTATGCGTGGAGTGCCACGAATATAATATTTAGTGCTCGGAAGTTGTAGGAATTGCATATTGCTTTGTATGCTCTCAATTTATAGCAGACCTGGCTAGAAATCTGAAGTATACAATGGCCAGTTAAAAAATTGAAAATTAAAAATGCATATTTTGCCAATTTTAGCTAAAAAAAAAGTGCATATTTCATTGGTTTTATACGCATATTATGCATATTTCATATTTTTCTAAAAAAATTGATTTTTTTCAATTTTGAAAAAGTATTGATGGTTTAATGCAATAACTTAACAGGTATTAGAAAACACGTATTTTTTTCGTAATTTAAAAATTCTGAAAAAATATTTTTAATTTTGGCTCAATAAGATGTGAAAATGCCAACCAGATATAATTTTTTTCTCAGTTATAAATAGTTTTTATGTATATTATTAATTTATTATAGCAACATCTGATATGTGTTTTATTTTTGGAACTTAGAATAATTATTTTGCATAATATTTTTAATGCATATTTTACAATTTTTTCGTGCGTATTGTGACTTTTTTAGCTCCCGCCTACAACTTCCGAGCCTACATAATTGCGTGCCTATTACGGTGGACATGAGCGTGTGTGTGGGGGGGAGGGGGCGGCAACGAGTGTGCGCACGTTATCTCTGCCGGCCAAAAGCAGCGAAGCGACAGCCGCCGCGGTCGTCTTTGTCCGTCGCCTCGGGACTTTGGCGGGCACCGAGAACAATGGTTGCTCGCGTTCAAAAACCGGAGATACCGTGCCACAGCGCTTTGACGCTCGCGGAAACCGCAGATAATCGCGATAAACCGGACGGGTCTCCGGCGACCTCACCTATATTATAATATTATAATAATATGATCTACAAACACAAAGCCACTGCAGTTGTGAGCGCGTTTATTATACTCGTCTAAAACGATAATAATATTAACTCCTCTCGCATATCACTGTATGTGTACTACAAAATATATAAACGAACAACATGCATAATATATATATATATAACTTACACATATTACTCGAGAACTGACACTGCCGCCGTGCATTTCAGCGCACATTTCAAACTCCGAGCCCCGGAGACCGTCCGTTTATTATGCGACAACCACCGTTCGTATTATACCGTCGTCGTATGTCGCGTTGCTGCTGCTGCTGCTACTGCTGCTGCAGGGATTTCTTTCGACCCTGCATTGTTTTCGTCCTCCACTCGACGGCTTATCGTCGCGACCGCCTCTTCGTTATAATAACAATATTATCCGCACGCGCCGCGACACGCGTCGTATTCTACGAATGTATAAAACAGCGGCTAATGCCACAAGTCGTAAAATTTACCGTCTGTTTGAAGACGTCGTCACGGCAAGGCGACACTAAGTCCAAATTGTCTCATATTTTTTTTTTTTTTTGAGACCGAAGTCGCCATGCCAACACGTATTTTATCTCACAGGTAACCGAATACAGCTATCAATATTTTAGATTATTTTTATCAAAACCTACGTATTCAACACGTACGCAACACCTTCAGGGCCGTATTTAGCCCAAGTACCATTTGCTAGGTACCAGGTCGAATTTCTGAGAGATTGACGGAGGAATTCTCTTTTTGTCACCTATCAATCTACATACTTTAAAAATATGTAATCTTGAGGGCAGAGAAATATATTTTGAAACGACAAAATGTATACATATTTTAAAGGGTCTAAGTGAGGATAATTTTATGTTTTTTATTCCTATGAACACTCATTATAGATACTAGAAAAAGTCCTCGGGTCAGCATAGATTTTCGGTAGAGAATTTTGTGTTCACATGGTACTTTAGCGAGGTAATTATTAGTTGAAATTCTTAATAGTTTAACTATGCGTGAGGAAAAATCACTAAAAAATCGTGTAAAAATAGCAAAATATAAACTATATTTACTAGATAACTAGGTACTATTTCCGATTTTAGTAATTTGGTCACAACTCCAAACCTAAAAAGTAATACATAGTACTAAAACCATGAAAATTTAATCTATTATCAGCAATAGTATTATATATAGTTTGGAAAACATGTTTAAAAACGAACAATTTTTTTTCGGTCAAAAACACATAAAACATGTTATGATTCTTAATCCTATACATTATTTTTTCAAAAATAGATTCTTCGTGTATTTTTCTACCAAGGTACTGCTGTCGAATTTTCTTAAATGCTATTTAATCATTTTTAACAAGAGTTTAAAATAGGAATTTATAATCAAATCACCGATAATCCGATAATTTGCAGATTTCGTTTCATTATTATTTTGTTACATTTTCAATTTATTGTTTTTAGGATAGAAAATGATATTTACTCATATAATATTAAAGGTCTAAGTATAATTACATCATTGTTAAAATCAACTGATTTTAATAATTATAAGAACTTTAAATTTCAACTACGGAAAAACCGATAATTAAAGGGACATGAATTATTTAATAGTTTTTACCATAAGTGTTAATTAATACGGATTTAAGCCATTAAATTAATGTTTTCCATCATGATTATTTTAATTATATAATGCCATTAGTCATCGACCTTTTTAAAAATTGACAACCGTTCAAGAATTTGGCGCCCTGCACAAATTGTACTCGTTGTACTCCCCTAAATGCGGCTTTGTTTATAATATTTTAATCGATTTAGGAAAATGATTTAAAGGTTAGGTGAACAATACGTCTATTGAAGTACCATGTCTTTCGAATGCTAAACAAGATATAAATTTATACAGGACTTAATTTTGTGCGTAATACGAAATTATAAAATATATGTGTTGTAAGATTAATTTGTGAAGAACTTTGTATTACTTTAACTAGAAACGAACTAAAAATTATAATTTTTGGTAGAGTACCAATAAAACTATCTGTGTGTATTAGTTATGTTCTAGTATAACCAAGATTTTAATTTCGTATTTAACTCTGAACCTTTGATCTCAAATATATAAAAAAAAAAATAATTATAATAAACAAATAAATGGATTTGATACAATTGTTTAGGATAATTAATAAACGGTTTCAAAAAAAATAAAAAAATAATTTTACACGCCCTTCAACAAAGCTTCCCCCCACCAATTATTACACATAAGAGGAGTATTGTAAATACGAAAAGTGACAAAAAACAGGCGTTGATTGTATATTATTTATGTATGACAGAGGGGTGACACGTGCTACGTCTCTGCGTGTCCGCGACTTATCGGCTACGATATCGATAGTAATTATGTAATGTACACATGTTGTATATCGTGTGCTTTTAATAAAGGTTCGACACGCGTTCCATTCGCGATGATAGAGCTCGTCCGCGGCCGCTCACGTGCACACGTTTCTCGCGGGCGGTCACGAGGTAAAATTATAATATAACAACAATACTTCTTATCGACCGCGACGCACGCGTTTACTCGCTCTAAACACCGACAAAAGTATATTGTTTTATCGAACGCGAAATCGCGAATTAGCTTTATTGCGACGCAGACACGTACAATATATTATTATTATTAATTTTACACCGAGGCTAAAAGTCTGAGCTTCTGCCGACGGATCTCGGGTCGTGTTCTGTTTGATTGTTTATTGAAAATAACTAAAAATAAATCCAACTAAAATTTTCACAATTAAATAAAATCACTTTAAACGCGATAGTAAGGAACACAGCTTTTTAAAAAATAAATTGTTATTTGACTTCACGGCGTAAAACATCAATTGTACAAAATATTAATAGTTTCTCAAAAATTTATTCTAATTTAATCATATACGTGCCTGATACCGTAAATACGTAGACATATAATAAGCGTTATATGTTAAGCACTATTTCAAAATTATCTTATTCAATTTAGCATGATATAAATGTATAGCTATTAGATACTACACAAACCGTGTACCATATAGTTTTTATATTTTTACATAGTAGACGATTTGTGAGTATGACTGTAGTAATACTGAAAATTTCAACACGTTAAAGCATTGTAGTGAACTAGAATAAAGTATTTTTGTAGGTTGATTAATCTTATATTTTTAAACGAAATCTTCACCGAAACGTCGTTATTTCAGTAGGTGCAAAAACTATTTATCCAAATATAAACCTTACGGGGGGGGGGGAGGAAGTAATTATAATTAAATAAATATTTGATTTTATAAGGTATATTGAATCAAAAATAAATTTTATCAATTTTCTTTGCTTCGATATGGTGTACACTAGACAGGTGTTACTAGAGAGCCTATATCTAGGCTTTCTAGGTGTAACTAATCCAGTAAAGAGTTATTCCTTCATTATTGCCTTCGACAGGAACCAAATAAATCTATAAATAAACAATTGAAATTTCAAAGAATGCCAGTTTAGTATGATTGCTTAGTGATTCTCAGAATTTGGTAAATATTTCTACGCTTCTGTTATGAGTAATTTTTGGAAAAATCTCAGGTGGTGCAAATGCACCACCTGGACCCTTCCTCCGGGCGTCCCTGACGGCTCCCGATCCCCCCTCAGAACAATGTAGAAATAAGCATTTCGAAGTGATTTCGAAATCAAAATTCTTTTGGAAAAATCGAAACGATAATAATATGATTTTATAATAATTGATAATACGGGTCGTATAAATAATTCATAATAATAGTAATAATGTTATATAAACAACGTTGTAAAGTTTACGTTGGTAGGTATATGTTTATATACGGTGCTGGTGGCGCGGGGAGTTTTGAATCGGACTAACGTGTTTAGGAACAATTTCGCCCCCGAGCGATTTACTACGCGTAGGAAATGTCCCTGGCACGAATATATTGTTTCTGCATATTGACGGAAAATTTGTTTGCTTTGTGTTTTTTTTTTCTTTTCTATTTACTGCTTATGCTACTGCTTCTACTATTGTTGTTGTTGTTGTTGTTGTTGCGAACGTCGTCGTGTTACTAATGGAATAAAATCACGAAGAGACCGGTGAGCGCATTGTTTATTTTATCCATCCACCCCGTAGATCCGCGACACACCCATTTTTCGTTTTCGAGGCCCGGAAACGACGACGACGCCATCGCCGCCGTCGTCGATACAGACCTGTCGTCGCTTTCGACTCGGCATATTTATTTTTTCCAAAAATCATCTCCGATGTACCCTTCACCTTGCTTTTTACTCCCCCGGTGTGCATAGCTGGTCAGAGGTCTGTCCAAAATCCGTTTTAAATAAACCGCATTCTATATATCCTGTTTTCTTTCGATTACCCCCCCCCCCAGGGGTGTATGTGCACCCCAGGTCCAACAACCCTGATTTAGTTCTAGTTTCTGATTTATGTTGCTACCTAAAGTCGCTCCGAGTAAACGGCTTTCATCGACTTTTGTTTGTCACATTTCTTCTCGCCCGGCTGTTACTCATACAGCAATAAATAAACAAACGTGAAACAGATAAAGGACATGTGATAAATCCTACCAGCTGTTGTAATCTAGAATAAAACGTACTTCTTAAATTATCAAAAAAACAATTTTTTTTATTGCAGTACACCGACCAATTAAACTAATTTAATTTGTTCTACGAATTTAATTGTGTCGGAAAAAAACGCTCGCATCGCTTTCGAATTTAAAGGTAGTAACGTAGTTTTTTTTTTTTTTTTTTTTGTTGTTTCAAAACGTCAGGAGCTTTTGAAATTATGTTCTTAGTTCTTTCAGCACTATTATTGTACACTCTTGTTCACTGTTTATTTACGGGCTTTCCAAAAGTTTTGATTGCGTGAATTATGGAGGACTTATTGCTAAAGTTTACACTTTGGGTCTCTGCGTGAGAGCTGAAGCTCCCCCCCCCATTGGATCGAATGGTGTTATTTCATATAAAATGTGTATAATTCACAAAACATTATAGTAAAACCTGAAATACTTATATCTGATAGAAATAAAATATTTAGTTTTAGTCATTTCTAATTAATTACACACACATACGTTTGAACTATAATATCTTGTCGAATGGTTTTTTTTTTTTTTTTTTAACATCTCAGAACAATATTTCAAGTGCTTATTTACTAAAACAGTAATTTGTTCAATAATATTTTACGAACGGAATTTCATGTATTTAGAATAAAAAATATCATATTTTCAATTTTAATGGTTAAATTTACGGACAAATAAAATATATTGCGATTTTTTTTCACTTATTTATCGAATACATTTGAGTTGAAAAGCTTTCCGAAAGTAAAAAAAAAACGTGACCAAATTAAAATATTATGTAACATCCTTTTACATTTAAGTACAGTCATTTTAATTTTTATAAAAGTCTACTTAAATAAATTGATTCTTTTAAACCACATACCGTGGTAATGCTGAGTCATTACTCGAATAATGCTTTGATGTTATAAAAATAAATGTTTATAGAATTTTGTATTTTTTGAATATCAACATTCTGCGTGAAACTTAAAGTAATACCATTAAAGTTCTATACATGTTGATAGTAAGCTGTGATATTTCTGTAAAACTTTTGATATTATCATTTATTAGTTTTACATACTCTGTATATTGTATAAGTAACGTAACTAAAACAATAATAGAATTTTAGTCATTTTAATTTATTATACTATTTTATAGCATCTCACCATCATAATAATATTATTATAGTTCGACTTTCGTTTTTTCTCTTTGATTAATTTTTTTCCGACATTAAAGGTTTGCTTCCCTTTAAAAGATTTCAGTCCGTTGAGTTAATCCCCGGGTATTATAATAATCATTATTTTGCGATAATAATTAATAAAATTCAATTAATATAATTTGACAACATAATTATAGTTTTATGGCTGTCATATACTAAAATATTATAATATTATACGGTGCGCGTTATATTAAATTCCGTTTACGTAACATTATTATTAAAACAGTGTCTCTAAAATGCAATTATTGTAAGAATTTAATCATTAACGTTTCGACACGGGAAAAGAGAGGAATAAATTAACCAACAGAGATGATTTAAAAAAAAAAAAAAAACACAGAAAAAAATATTCAATGTGCACAAAATCCAAAACAGTGTAAAAAGCACTATTGTGCTTTAAAAGTATTTTTATTACCATCAATTTTATATTTTACAATCATTTCTATTATTAAAATGAAAATTTTTCATTGTACGTTTTCCTCATTATATGGTCCTCCATACTCTTTCAATCAAAACTTTTCATGGCGAAAAACCAAGATTTAAAAATCAGCATTGTATCGGTAGGTCAGAAAAAGATCGCGTCCTGTAGATGGCGTATAAGAGTCTCTCCTTGTTTCATCAAACTTTGTGATGAAAAAAAAAATAAAAAAACCAGACCACCTATCGCTTTAAAAAGTGACCGATTGATTATAACCTTTTATATTAAATATATATTATGTTATTTTTAACTAAATTGGTTGTTCGAGTATAAATATTAGCCAATATTTGTCGTTTGTTTTTAACTTTTTACTACTCTAAACATAACTATTAAAATTATATTTTTATGAGGGGGGCCCACGTCTGGATTTGATCGATCTGGGGGGGGGGAGGCTGGCCTAAAAAGTTTTGAGAACCTCTGAAAACTACAATACACCTCCTAACCATACGAATCGTCGCGAAAATAAATCGACTTTACAAGGTGTGTAGGTAACGCGGCGGCGCGAATAGTATACAGGACGTCGGCCATTAAAAAGCGTTTTAACGCCACCGCCGCCCGGTCCGGTCGCTTTACGCGCGTTTGTTTATTCGGGTCGGCGAAGATATTTATACAGGTACACACACACACACACACACACACACACAAGCACACGCACACGTCCTTCCTCTTGTATATGTATGTGTGTGTGTGTGTGTGTTCGGGCTTTTTACGGCGGCGGTCCCAACGGAGTCGCTCGGAGGTTATGCGCGCTGCTGCCACGACAAACGAGGCGGCCATAAACATACACGCACGCGTTTATATAGGTATGAATATATACGTGTATACGTTTTAAAAACGCGTTTCGTCGACAAGTCTTTCGATAAATTACCACTGAAAAGGGGGGAGGGGGCTTGAGCTGTGTATAAACCGGCATAGTAATAATAATATGACATACACCGCCGCGTATTTTTGTGAAAAACGGTCTCGACGGCATTTTTTTTTCCGTTTTTCACCGTTCGTGTTATCCGACTATTTTCAAAATCCCGTTTCAACCGTTTCATCCGTTCCCGTGGTGTGCGGATCTTCGACGATCTACTAAATCCGTTGATTTCCCCACCCCCCCCCCCCACGGTTTAAAATTCAAAACACTCGAGAGTATAATAATAATCGTTTATTTTACCAACAACAGAGTTTATACAGATTACATGCACTACACAGTTGGTCTACTCACTAAAGCCAAAGGCCGTGATGTGAGTAGGGTTCAAATAGTATATTAAAATAACATAGAATATCTAATTATAAGAAAAAAAAAAAAAAACGACAAAAACAAAAAAGAGAAGGGGAAAAAAATCTTAACAAACAAATTAAGTAAATTATATATCATCTATAATTAATATAAAAGTACTAAATAATAATAAAATCTTTATAGTTAACTCTATCAATATAACGTTTAAATTTAAGGCAGTTGTTACGAAAAACAGATAAGTCAATTTTTAACCATACACAAATTTCGCAAAACACAAATAATGGATAAAACTTATTAAATTCAGTTCTCACTGTAGAAACAACAATTCCACTTGAAATATTGTATCTAGTAGCAAAAGAATGTGAAGAATATATAATTAATTCCTTATATCATAAATGTGCATAATTTTTTGTAATATAAGCTATGTAAATTAGATATACAATATTCATCAAAAATATAATTACTAGGGTACCAACGTTGCTTAAAAATATTTATGAAAAGAGTAATTTTTTTGTTATTTTTCATCGGCAACATTCGAATTTCATACTAAGTTGATTTGAAATGTAATACGTATAATTTATAATATAGAAAACTTGAATAAGGAATATATAATATATGTATAATTGCACTATTTCGTTTGAAATTTGCGAAAAACTCAAAAACTACCCTTATAAGCAAAATTTCAACCCTTTTGTGGCACGTCTTAAACTTTTTTTAAAAATTGATGCTCACTAAATTTCATATACATTATTGTTATATATACTGGAACAATATCTAAGGGTGTCTCATTCAAAATTATAAAAATAAAAATAAACCTATTTACTTAAGGACCATCCTAATATAAATATATTGTATTTTTTATGCAAATAATTTGAAAATATGAAACATGTATATTGTATAATATTGAACTATACACTAATCACCATTTATATAGGTATATATACCTTAAATTATAAGCTAAATATAGATTATGATAAAAATAAATCATATATTTTATGACTGGAGTAGTTACTAAAATTAAAGAAACGATCGTTTATGTTACTACGAAAATAAAAAACATTTTTGTAACCTACGATGTTTGTTGACATTTCTTAGAAATTTCGGTTTCACCCTCGTTGATGCTTTTAGTGTTATTATGTCGGCGCTTTTCAGTTCTTGGATTTTTTATTGGTGTGCGCTTTTTAAAATCATTTAAGGGATTTGCGCTTATTGACCACAGCGTGTTTTTATCTAGGTATTTTC
This sequence comes from Stegophylla sp. TES_Ste_2020, assembly GCA_025469315.1. Classification (NCBI taxonomy): domain Eukaryota; kingdom Metazoa; phylum Arthropoda; class Insecta; order Hemiptera; family Aphididae; genus Stegophylla; species Stegophylla sp. TES_Ste_2020. The sequence continues at coordinate 12,747 of JAIPRM010004531.1, read as the reverse complement.
GAGTATTTCAATTTTCTTAAATGAAAATCACTACTTATAACTTAATTTATGTTTTTGAAAAAGTTGATTCTAAAACTTTTCATCTACGACCAGTAGTTCAAGAGTTATATACATTTGAAGTTTTGAGTAGCGTAGTGGAGAAGCTATAATAATAGTGGTTACCCGAAAAAAATTGCCGTCACTAATCAGTTTTATAAAACTTTAAATATTTATAACTCTCTAACCGCCGATTGAAAAAGAAAAAATTAGATATAAAAATATTCAAAAACTTCATAAACAATATTCTCTTTCAGAGGACATGAGATAGGAAAATAAAAAAAGGGGGACATATTAAATTAATAAAACTTACAAAACACAAGATAATTTCAAATTTTTTTCTCGTCTGAGTTTTATTATTTGTAATAATGGGTAAAAATTTCATTCTTGACTTCTTTAAAGAGCACCATCGGAATGCTATTTCTGAATTAAAAAATTGATGTATGAACTTTTTAAACAAGTATTTCATTACAAAAAGTGTTTCCATAAAAGAAAATAATAAAAATCATCATTGTGAAAGCATTGACTTTTTTGGGCCACTCAGAATCTAAAAATATTAATAATTATGGAAGTTTCATCAGTTTTCTTTTAAAAACCCATAAAACAATATACGAATCTACGCGATATACTGTGTAAAATCCCAAAGAGTACCTCACGTGACACTATAAAAATTTACTGATCGAATCTTTTGGACAAGTATATCGTTACGAAGAAGTGTTTACAAAAAAAAATAAATAAATATAAACATCATTGTAAAAGAACTAAAATATTTTTTATTCGGCCAGTTAGGATGATATAAAAATGAAATCATAATTTTTTTTTTTTTTTTTTTTATGTTTTAAATATTAGATAACAATAATTCAACAATTTATCTATTTTCTCACATTTTCATTTATACTTAATCGCTGCTTGAGATAAAAATAATTATTTGTAATAACTTCGCTTTCTTTTAAATGAAACGAGAGTCGTTTAATTTTCTTTGAGTTTTGTTTGAAAATCGATATATTGTGGTGAACGTTTTATTGAAACTAATGCAAAATGTGGCAACGTCGCATTGAAAATCTTGTGGATTCGTGTGTGTGTGTGTGTGTATGTTCATTTAATGATTAATATAAAATCTATGCTATTCCGCAACATTTGCCGAATCCATTCTTCCTCTGTCTCTATACACGAATGTTCTCCTCTGTAGAACAGCGGTTCCCAAACTGTGCTCCGGGGATCCCTTAGGGCTCCGCAGCTGTTTCACAAGGGCTCCCTACCATAAAAATTTAATAATATTATAATAATTGTTCGTTATGACACAATATCATCCTTAAGGTGACATAATAAAAAATTAGTTATAGAGAACATTGTTTTTGTAGGGACTGGAAAATTCCCAAAAAAAACTCCAAATATACCTCAAAGTCAAAATAAATAACCTCAAAGTCCATTCAAATGTGGTGATTCGCCGTAATATTATGTATCACATAGAACAGAGGCAAATGAAACTTAACATTAAATATTTCTTGGGGCTGTGCGAGAAAATAACGCTTAAAAAAAGGCTCCGTGGTTGAAGGAGTTTGGGAACCACTGCTGTAGAAAATACCCGTAGTTCCCTGCGGTCGCTCATCATGCATTCGCGTGTTCTTTCACGTCCACCGACCGAATCGGTTGTTCCGCTCTTATACACATCATCTATTCACGACGTGAACGCGTCTCTCCGCTTTGCGTCACACAAAGCGAAGACGCCGCGCATTATAATAATAATATAATGTGTACAGTCAATACGACGCAGCAGAGTAGACGGTTTATTATTAAATCGTATTAAAACGAGATTAAGTTGACATTGCTACCCCGTGCGGAATCGAAGTTCTCGTAATTTGTCTCTGGGCGGCCCGCCTCGCGGTGGTATACGACCGAATTGGAAATCACCAACGGAAACTTCGGTCGACAGAGCCCAACACAACTTTGTTTTGACACTCTCTCCGCAATAATATACTCTGTGTACAACTGTGTACAACAATAGATTTCATCGCTCTCTTTCCGTCTCTACTTACTACTCCCTTCTCTCCCCGTCGGCCTTTGAGTATAGTATTTCTGGAACCGCTGCGCATTCGGTCCATCGCGATTATTCAACACAATACGACATACGCACTACAGTCGACGGCAAAACGTTTTGTTTATTTTTTACTGAAAATTTGTTTTGACTTACCGACTATATATATATATTTCGTTTGATATCCTTTTTAGATTCTGAACGAAGTGTGAAGAAGCTAGTGTTTTTACTATGATTTTTATTTTTTATTTTCTGTTTACGACTATTCGTATGGAAATACTTGTCCAAAAGTTTCGATCAGTAACTTTTTGAAACCGGATTTGAAATGTTTTTTTTTTTTTTTTTTTTCAAATTAAATACAGCCGTCAAGAGAATCCCGCCCGTCGGGCGAAGAACACCCACCGTGCGCTGTATGTCCGGCTTTTTACATATGTATACGGTCAGTAGTGAATTCAAAACATTGGTGAACCCGGACGGCCCCATTCGTCACACACGACGCAACACACAAACGGAAATACAACAGCCGCGCGAAAGTGTGTTTAACATAATGTGACTCGTGTGTAATATACGTATATACCTACGGGGACTGCACGGGTACACCGGCGCTCTAAAACCCTTTTGGTCGTTGAAATTTCACTCGGTTAGCTAAATGTGTATTAATATTCGACTGGAGCGTTAGCCACTATACCGTTGTATCATATTATAATTTACATGTGTGTGTTTATGCAGACGTGTGCCAGTTACAGTTACTATGTGCCAGTTATCACAAACATTCGGCCACGAGCCACGTGTGGCCCATGAACCCTTTCGATTTGGCCTGCAATAAAAATGTACGAAAAAAATTGCAATAATATTAATATATTTTTTTTATTTATTTGCACTGTAGAATAACTATTATTATATGACGTACGTAGAGTTTGATTTTTACATGAATTATTCGAAAATTCCCGTCATCATATTTTAAATTAAACAGGTAAATCCAATATACAAAGGTAAATTAATATGCCATGTGTGGAACGTAGGTGCATTGTTACAATTATTTCACTGTGGCCAGTATTGTTTGTACTCGCAATTCAGAGCAATTTTCAATAATTAGTGTGTAAATTTGGTTTGTTGGTTAAAATATTGTGTATTCAACAGGAGAAATGTAAAACTGATTGAGGAAGACGAGCTCTTAAAAAAAAAAAAAAAAAATGGAACAATGCATTCTTTATTTATTAATTCTGATTTCTTTTCATATAATATGTCAAGTTTCAAGTGCAACTCAAAAATTTAAATAAATTCCCTAATTAATTAAGATTTATTTTTAGATTTTGTTGAGTTTACGTTCATTACATTTTTTCAAATGTAATTTTAAAATAACAATAAGTATTAATAACAAACAATTATTTTGCTTATATTTTTATAAATAATTTAAATAGTAGTAAATGTAATAAAAGTAACTATGTTATAATGCATTAAATGAAATGGATATTGGTTTTATATTCGTCTTCAATTTTGAGAATATAAGTAAAATAAACGTTTTGACTCGAGAATTTTTTCGTTTTAAATATTTGGCCTGTAAGTATGAGACCACTGCTATATATGCGTATTTATAAACACGAGTATTGTATAATATTATGCGTTTTGCGACTTTGAAAATCACAAACGACATTACGCGACGTGCGCGTTCGTAATCAAATAATATTTCGTTTATACAATATATTCATCGCATACTACTCCTTGATAATATTATCCTGCGGCTTGCGAGAGTTCGTCAAGGACCGTGTGTGCTGCTATACCGTCGTCGGTAGGTCTCTCCATTTCGCTGTATTATAATTGCGTCGTTTCGCAGGCATTGTGCTCACAGATCTTTCACTAGTTGAACACTATGTGACAATAACTCCCAGCAGAGTCCTCGGTCTATCTGCAAAAATGTCGTTCTATTTATTTATTTTCTTCCGCGAGTAAATTCTTTATCGATTCGTCATCAGCCCTTCGGGTACATTGTTTATTCCTGATTAACATCCACAGTACAATATTTTTTTTGGTTATTCGATTTTTGATTTCTCGAACACAGTGGCGGATACAAGGGGAGGGCAATAGAGGCGATTGCGCCCCCCCCCCTCCGTTCACAAAATAAGTTTTCTGACTGTAAAAAATAATAAAAACGTAAAACAATTTTTTTTTGTTTATACTTGTTTTTGTATCTTAACAGTCGATAATTAGTTCTCATTTTTTTTTTTTTGTTACAGTTGTTGAAGTGGTTTGGCTCTGAATGAGAATTACACCCAACACCCAAAATGTATTTTATATCACCTTTTTCGTCTATATCCGCCCCTGCTCGAACATAAAAATAATATTTTGTTCTTCGGGTGTAGCACCGTCCAGATTATAATATGTTACATTTGATGCCTTTCGTTCTAATATTATCATTTTTATTTCTCATCGCCTTTTACAGTACTAAATTAAGTATATCACAATTAAAATATACATTTATATTTTAGTATTCACAATATACCGATAGTAATCTTTAACGGAAATTAATCTTCAAAGAGTCGAAAAAAAAATACCTATCCTTTTAAAAGGTTAAAAAAACTCACTAAGTGCATTAAGTCTCTTTCTGTGTACCGTACTATGTCCGACCAATTACACGGATGTGACCTGCTGCAGAAGAGAATCCGTTAATATAATTAAACGCGACTGCATAGAAACGTCGCGCGTCGTGTTCTTAGAACGTAATATATACATCCCGAAGCCCTGAAACTCTTTGAAAGCATTAATTCCTTATTACACACGTGTTTGTAATTAATTATTATCAAAACACGGACCTGGTTATTTCTTAAAACACAGATATCGTGTGAATTGTGTAAAACAAACCACAGCGAAAGTAGAGTAATATTATAAAAACATTGCATTACTTTTTTTATTCGTTCAAGAAAATATGACGCTACATCATTTTTTGTGTTAAAACTATTTATGTTTTATATACGTCCCACCCAAAGTCTTCGATGTTCCGGGGGGGGGGGGCTATACCCAAAAACTGACCATTCGGGTAAAAACTTTACTACTTTCAAACTCTGTATCAAATATCATTTTCGTTTGAAACTCACGTACATATTTTAACCAAACTTTTTTTATTTCCTTCTATATAAATATTCCATCTCTCTCTTTCTTTCTTTTTTTTTGTCTAAACTCATTTCAAGGAAGAATAACGTTGAGTCGGTTATAACTTTGACGTTAAGCTCACCCTGTCATTTTATACATATATATACATACACACAGACGCACGCGCCTTTTGTCCGTGCAAGTCACCTGCCATAACGTCAAATGATTGCCTCTGGGAGAAATACAAATGATGTTTGGGACTCTGTTATGGTTTTATATTCTGTCGACCGCTCTCTCTCTCTCTCTCTCTCTCTCTCTGTCGTTCATCGCATTCCATTATTCTCTCTTTCTCTGTCTCTAATTTGACTTGTTCTTTTGCTTTTTTTCTGCCGTGAACCGTAAATCAAATCTACTTTTCTGAATATTATATTTTTTCGGGGCAAATGTTTCATCTCTTCAGTCTCTCACGGTATACACTGCAGGACCACAGGCGCGCACATTACAATAATATTATAATATACTGCAGCGCGCATACGTTAGAGATACGAAAATCATCGAATATATAATATTCCAATTTAAAAAAACATTTTAATACCGTTCAATATAATAAAATATACCATTGTGCAGTCGAAATATATGGACGTTTTTTTTTTCTTACATACTTGATTAAAACGAAAAAAAAAAAATAGAAATGAAATTCATTTGAACGCACAAACGGCCGCGGATCCGTTCTGAAAAAGTTTTTTGGTCATTTGCATATACTTTAAATATACCATAAATATATATATACATATATATATAAATCGAAAATGAGAGAAGAAAAAGAAAGGTATTTGCCAACGCTGCAGGAGACATTTAATTATCAAGTATAATAAACGACATCAAACGAATGCAAATTCACCGTGAACCCCCTCCCCCCACGTGGAATCCCTCATTTAAATATGAAATGTATTTGGTGTGTGTTGTTTAAGACCGATTCGAAAACCATTGAAAAAAAAAAAAAAAAAATGAATAAAATATATATACAAATTGATAAAATGCAATGGGGTACGATAACAATAATAATTGTTGATCGAATGTAAAGTAGACACACGTATTATTTTGTGCTGTTTTTTATTATTATTTTAGATTCTGAGCGAAGTTAAGAAGCTAGTGTTTTTACAATGATGTTTTATTTCTGTGTACAACTTTTTGTATGGAAATACTTGTCCATAAGTTTCGATCAGCAACTTTTTGAAACCGGATTTGCCTCTAAATGGTACATTAAAGAGGTCATTTTTTTAATTTCTCAATTCTTAATTTTTTTTCAAAAAACTACCCAAAATTTGATGAAAATGACTCGGAAACCATCATTTTTTGATCTGAACTATATGAAAATTTAAACATAGATAGAAAATAATATAAGAAAGATTTTGGCGCAAGAAAATTTTGAAAATGTGAAAAAAATATTGTGGACATTTTTATTTCTCATTTATTTTTTATATTATTAACTTCCTTCGTCCAGAATCGTTTTATTTGAAGAAATGATTTATCGTTTCTTTAAAGTTCAATGTACCCGTCAAGAGAATCCCACCCGACGTGCGAAGTATGTCCGGTTTTTTTGTTATTATAATTGTTTGTATGTTCCGCGCGTGAATATAATACGTATTATCGCCTCGTGCGCACTACTACCACTGTCGGCCCGATGTGCACTCACGTTTGGCATCATTCGAACTGACGGATGCTTTTTCTTCGAACGACGACGACGAATCCATTAAACGACGTGTTCGGGACACACACGTCCGATACACTTAAAATCGCAATAATATTATTAATGGTTATTCATCATCATCCGGTTGATTTATTTCCGCCGCGTGGGAAATGCGTGGCAGCGCGCAAACCGTTTTGACAAGGCGAATCCCTATTTTATTATTATTATTATTTTCCAAATCAACAATTTTTCTCCTCCGTCGCGCCGCTCTGCATCCCATTTTCAACTCGATTGCCCCGCGATCGACCCGCCGAACGGGGTTTTTATGACAAATGTTGTTTCGTAATTTCATCTTGTCACTCGCCAACCGTTCCAAGTGCGGTCCGCAGTGATTGTAGCGAGTTTCCCCGGTGCAAATTTTTGTTTTTTCCCCCCAAAACGTAGTTTTGCAAAAATCAAAAAATAAATTTTAGTTTTCCGTGATACGGGTTATTGTTGAATAAAACTACAAACAAATACAGTTATTATATACGGTGTTTAAGAATAACGATAATAACACCTCGTTGATATTTGTGGGGGAGGGGGCAGATTCTAGGGGCTATTGGCCTCAAATTTAAAAAATAATCAATACTTTATAAATAAAGTGGCCAAAGACAGAAAAGCCAGACACTTATCAACTTATTTTATTTTTATATATTATAGCTTCCACACAGGAGTGAAGTTTTTCTTTAATTCATAAAATAATATTATTCGTACAAAAATAGTACTTACGTGTTTGTTTGTTTTCGTTTTTTTTTTTTACATATGAAAGTCCAAAATGATTATAATAATAAAATAACTCATATTACCTATCTAATTTTTGATAAAATACATAATATACTATTGTGTGAAATCTTTCCAACGCGCTTTGTTTTGTTTCTTAAAATAATGATTAAAAATCCGAATCGATATATTTTAAATGGACATAACCGTTAATATTATACAATATATGAGCTTGAGTTTTTTGTGAAGAAAATAATCGAAATGTATATTATTTTATTTGTTTCAGGTAAGTTCAAAATGGAGGAAAATTCATCAGTGGTTAATAATAGTCAATAGTACGTGAGTGTACAATATTTTTAATGACATTTTTCCAATAATGCGAAAAACAATTTTGCCGTCGAGCAGTGTAACCGTTCGGCGGGATAGATGTTTACTTTTTCCTAATATCACGAGAGATATTCATTTTAACTATTCGTATTTACATTTCAGTGCGCGTGTACTCTATACTTACGTTTTATAGATGTTAGACATGTACGCGAAATACATACTGCACAGTTGGCTATTTTCATCCGTAAACATACAAAGTGTCCTATGCCTTATTTATATACAACTCATTGTGATTTAACCCTGTGAAACGCATAAATTACATTTTTTTCCCTGTAATATTTAAAACACTAATGCAACTATGTTTTGTTGACGAGAAAACCATAATATCTTTACTACTTTTTTGATTTTACACTTTTGACGTATTTGGTTTTCTTAAATTCCAACATCTAACACTTGACACTGAAAGAGAATATCGTTTTTGAAAATGTCGATTTTTTTAATTTTTCTTTTATAGAAAATTTCTCAAGAGCTGAAATTTCTCAAACGCTTGTAATTATTTTCGAAAACTCTTGTTTTTTTTTTCTACGATTCTTATTATTCGTATATTTTACGTCTCTACGTTTTTCGACTATTCCAGCACTAAACGTTCATATTTTAATAGAAATGTTTCTTATTAACGTTAGTAATTTCAAAACCATTTGTGTGACAACATTTATAATTAATAATGACATTATAATTCTTTCTTTGGTAATTAAGATAAAAATACAATGCTAAAGTAGTATAATAGTAATCGTTAAAAACGAAAGCATTTAAACGTTATATTATAGACTTATACCGGTTTTAATTAGATGATTGAAATTTATTTCCGTTCGAGGTTAATCGTTTTACGATTAACTTTTACGTGTAGCTATAATCAATCGAGTTTTCTTAATTAATCGAATGAACAGCAATTATTATAACATTTTCGTCAAAGTTTCTCTCTGACGTATTTTTTTCACTGTGAACACCGTTTATTAAACATTGTGAAGTTGACGCTTTAAAGACAATTATCATTTTCGGTACAATGCGATTTCTGAACTTTACACCTTGGGGTTTTCTTCGCTCTTCGAGAGGGATTCTCTTGTGGGTGAATTGAATTTAAAAAAAAAAAAAAACAATCAATCATTTCTTCAATAAGACGATCATCTGAGCGGAGCTTCAGTTCATTCAAGACAAATTTTCATATAGTTTGGATTATAAAAACATAGTTTTCGAGTCTTTTTTTGTCAAGTTTTATGTAGTTATTCCCAAATTTTGGGAAAACAATTACCAACTTCAAAAAATTACCCCTTCAAAATACCATTCAGAGGCATATTTGGTTTCAAAAAATTTCTGGTCGAGACTTTTGGACATTTATTTTCATACGAAAAAGTGTTTAGGTACAGAAAATATTAAAAATAAAAAAATGTCCAGAAATATTTTTTCATATTTTCAAAATTTTCTCGCGTCAAAATACTTCTCTTATTATTATTGTCCATCTATGTTTAAGTTTTAATAAAGTTTAGATCAAAAAATAATGGTTTTCAAGTCTTTTTTGTCAAATTTCCGGTAGTTTTTTTCCCCAAGAAAAATCGAGAATTTCAGAAATTCAAAAAATGACCTCTTTAAAGTATCTACTGTCATAAGGCGATTTCGGTTTCAAAAAGTTTCCATTCTATGCTTTTAAAAAAGTATTTTAAGTATGAAAACGTTTTCATAAAATAAAAAATAAAAAAATAATCGCTATTGTAAAAACGCTAGCTCCTTTGCTTCGCTCAAAATCTAAAACTAAATGGTATTATGCCATTTATTTTTTTTTTCGTTTCATTTATTTATTACCATTCCCTTAGCCGTATGTGTGGGAAACCTAAAAAAAAAAGACCCTCTCATACGTTATTTTTTTACAGGTCGACATTGTCAATAGAACTTGTCAATGTACGAGAATTCATCATTGTAAACTATTTTTTTTTTTTTCCTATCCATTTACAATCAGTACAGTATTTACACCCTGTAATTGACACTCGACTGAGACAGGTTTTTTTCGATGACAATTCGTCGGCCAAAATATTTCAATGCACCGTTTGATTTATATCGTTGAAGCTATAAATTTGTCCAAACGTAATTGACTGTATATAATAAGTGATAGGGGAAGTCCACGCTTGTCCAAACAATTACACCCTTATCAATTAGTTATTTAAAATAACGGATTTTACAGTTAGTGATTCCAATAATTGTGAAATAAAATAAAATATATATTAATAACGTTATAACTAGAGAGCAGATTTATATGCGCTTGAAATTCTGAGAATAAGATGTTTTTGTGCTCTTTAATTTCATCAAAATAATCTTTTAAAAATATTGTTTTTTTTTTGGAGAAATATATGACATTTTCTATATTATTGTATTAATTGTATTAAATACTTACTGAAAAAAACAAACAAAAATAAAAGATATTATACTAATCTTTAAAAAATACTTAAACAGCCATAATTTTATTAATCTACTACTAAGACTTTTCAATTTGTTTCTATTTGTACACTTCCACTGTGTGGAAAATTTTAATATCAAAAAGTCGATTGAATCAAAATTTAAGTGAATAATAAAGAGTTAAGCGTTAGATTGAAAAATTTTTTAATATAACTTCTTATCTTTTAAAATTCACCAATATCTATTAATAATAAACTACTCACGAAAAAAATCGATAAATTAAAATTAGTACCCCGCAGTAGAATAACAGTTTAAACTATGTATAAGTACAATGTTATATTTAATATAAAAGTTTAATAACTCGCATGCGTTATACTAATTTCGTTTTCCGAGAAGAAAAAAGTTTCTTGAGAAAAGTTTTTCTTCGAATGCGTGTTGTAAAGTAAATATATATATACGTTAGATGTTAGATTACACCGATGAACATAATATGAAATTGACAAGTGATAAAGCCGTTAACTTCCACCATGGAAAATCTTCGACTTATGTCATTTATTTATTTTCAATTTAACATATAAATAAACGTTACACATAATACGCAACATATTTACAGTAACAAAATTAATTATGACAAAATAATTATTTTGATTGTTGAAGTGTGATAGGTATAAATACAGAATATTTGCGCGGATTTATAATTATTGGGAGAGAGCCTGAAAAAAACACATTTTTTTGGAATTATTCTCACCAATGATTACTGATATTGATTCGGCTATAGCCGCAGAGACTAGTTACTAGGATGTACATTCGGTGAGACGGCTGGGGTTATCATATGATTGAGAATACTTAAAAAATGTTTATCGTGTGCAATTTACAAAAAAAAAAAAAAACAACTGGGGACTTAACACTTCTAAGTGTCTCCCTATTTCACCTACGACCGTGCACTAACCTAACCTCTAAACCGTAGTGTTGACATATTTTTACAATGTACTTGTAATAATAATAATATCAAATGTAGGTAAATAATATGAAACGATTAGATAGTTGGCATATTTTATTTCAAATACAATACATCATAGAAATTGATGTATTTTTTAAATTCCCCCCCCCTAGAACGTAGAACGATGAATCTATAAGGGCGGGGAGTCAAATCTGGCGTTTTTTACGGAATTCGTAGTGAAATTAAAACCTCTCCTCGCGGTACAAACGCGCGCGCGTATAGTAGGCGCAATGGCATTTCCGGGGAGAATAGAAATGTTTTCCGTTCGCGCGGCGCTCGTAATAATACGGGGCGGTGGTTGATTATAAAACGATCGTTGCGAAGAGTTTTTGCTACGAATAATTGTCCGCGGAAAGAAAATAATAATTATATTAGATTAATCGAGCGACGATGGCATGCACGGCACGCGCGGTTCGAATTCGAGAAAATAACCTCACATAATATAATAATATAATACATCGCGCGCCGGTCATTTAAAGTCATGAATTATTCAATACGCGCTATTATTATTATTATCATCGTCATGCGGCTTTTGCGCGCACATATATACGTATATATATATATTATTTTCTGGCGTTTCTGCGCGGTGATAAACGAGTTAGCGCGGGCGTTCGGGCGTATTAAATTGTTTAACGTGTGCCGCCGCGCCGCGAAGAACGCGTGTGCTTGAACGCTGCGGTTCGCCGAATTCCTTTTTAATTGGAATGTTCGTTCATCATTGTCCGCCGGCACGCCAAGTCCCCCCCCCCCGTGCGTAGCGACGACGCGCGCGGCACGCGAAACCCTCGGACCGTCTCGTAAAACGCGCGCGTCTTATCCGCGCACACCGGCCCGTCGACGCCGCACCGTTTGTACGTCAAATAGGTTGACGTGTACGCGCGGTAGTAATAATAATATAGAGGTAGTGAATATATCACGGTTTTTCGATGTGGCGCGTTGACCCTTGTAGCCTAGGGTAGCGTTTCTCAAATGGGGGGGGGGTGGGTCTCGAGTAAATTTTTGGCGTGAAGTTTATTTTTTTTTTTTGTCAATCACGTAGATTCTACGATATTAATTGGTTTTAACCGAATCCCAGCTGTAAATGACACAGTAGCACACATTTATAAAACTTTATAAACCAAAAAATGAATAAACATAATAAAATTAACTGAGTACCTAATTTTGTCTTTCAGGACTAGTTTTAGATTCTGAACAAAGTGAAGAAGCTAGTGTTTTTACAATGATGTTTATTTATTTTTTTTTTATTTTTTTTTTTCTGTTAACATTTTTTCGTATAGAAATACTTGTCCAAAAGTTTCGATCAATAACTTTTTGAAACCAGATTTGCCTCTAGATTGTACTTTAGAGAGGTCATTTTTTGAATTT
>JAIPRM010004530.1:0-22725 GCA_025469315.1 Stegophylla sp. TES_Ste_2020 | reverse complement strand
TACATAAGCACCAATTAATGGAAGTAGATACATCAATTAAAATAATATTTGTTTTGTATTTTATTTTATTAATAAAAAATTTAATAGATAATAGTAGTTTTGTATTGTCTGGTATTTTTATACTGGTCACTCTGACGCTCGCCCTTTTGACTGCTTCATACTGGTGCACAGTGTAATATATGGCATGGCCTCTCTATACATTCTTACTCTATGGGATTGACACTGTTTTTTGAAGCACATACACATCGCGCCTTACCGACTATGATGTGGTCTCTCACGATCTGCACGTGGTTGTCGCGATCGGGCCGAGTGTGTTCGTGCCAGAATCCGACCACGTGTCCGAGCTCGTGCACGACGATGCCGAACTTGTCGCAGTTTTTCCCAATGGATATCGCCTGCGGACCGTTGCCACGTTTGCCGACGAACGAACAGCATCTGAGAAATGTGTTTGGGGGGGGGGGGGAAATAAAATAACACACGTATATAATGATGCAAATAAATCATCGACTTCATCGACAGTAAAATAATATATATATATATATATATATATATTAGGGTTGGGATTTTATAACACTTAAAATTGCATAAATATGCGTTAAAAATATGCAATAAAAACAACAAAATATGCAAAAAAAATAAAGAAAATTTATTTGTTAATCATTTTTATAATAACTAACAAATTATTAGAGATAGTTACTTAAGATTTGAACTAAATGAGTCATTCTGATCAAAATCCTGAAGGGCTGTGAAAAAAAATTTCCAAATTTATCATCTTTGAAAATTTTAAATAAAAGTAAGCGATTTAAAATGTTCACCTTGAGTGTCACATTGAATTATCAAACGCTTGGTCAGATTTTTGAATTTGAACTTACGGCGGTTGTCTGCCATCAAAGTTTTTTTACGTCGAAAATGAACGTTCGACATCCACTGATAATACAATCGGTGCGTATTTGAAGTATACAATATTGCCACACATTTAAGTTCACCGAGTAATTCAATTTTCTTCATCCTCCAAGGTATTTGAAGTATATTTTAATTTAGACAAACCACTATTTTTTTTCTAAAAGGTATCAGCCCATCAGCGTAATCGGTTTATTTACTTAATCAATACATTTACAATTTTTGCTTGATAATTCAATTGACAAAAATCTAAAATCACGTTTAGTAAAATATGAATTCATAAAATATGACTGATTTTGATTCAAAAACAAGTAAAAATTGAAAAAGGTCTCAAAAAAACTAAAATATCGAAAAATATGCAAAAAAAAAAGCGAAATACAATTTTTAATTCGAGTTCTCTGTATCATAAAACACATTTTTAGCTTGCTCTGCAATTTTTTCGTGAGAAATATGCAAATTCTATAAAATCTCAACCCTGTATTTATATATATATATATATATATATATATATATCGTTTTTATATGAACACATTAAAAAATAAATGGTATTTGAAAAATTTTATACAATATTATTATTATTCGGGTCGATAATTAGAACACAGGGGCCTATATACGGTATAGTGCGTCGTACAAGTTGCAAAATGTCTTACCCGCACGGTCTCTCGGTGAACACAATATAATTAGGATGCTCGTCCGGATTACGTTCGACAAACTTAATGCACGTGAAATTCTCCCAGTGTCTCATGGCTTGTTTGAACAACGCTTTGTGCGGGCCACCGAAGCTGCTGTCGATCTCGTACGGTATTACTCCGAAATCCCAAACCCTTTCTTTTCTCGCCGTGGCCGCTCTGCGTCTCCTCGAGTGCACTACGTTCCTAAAAAACAAATCGATTATATTTCAATGTTAACAAAGTTCACACGACAAATTTGTTGTATTATTTCAAAATTGGACCAAAAACTGGCAGAATTATTATTATTATTATTATTATTATTAGCATTTTATATAATTAAATATAATATAAGAGTAGATGTTGCAAGGACAAAGAGAAATTCAGTGAAATGGGGTATGTAAGAAGACCAATTATTTAGTTGTGGACAGATAAAGACAGACGACCATATTTTCTGCAGTGCCATAGGGCTCCACACATATTATCATTGTAGACCGTAGGGAATTGATGCGTCATATAACACGACGACTAGGAGAAACTATCAAATTCTGGTACGAAAAAGGATATTTAAGTGGTTGACGACCACGCGATAGAAGATGATAATTGCCGTAAAAATACATTTGAATCAACGTTGAAAATAAAAGAACACGTTATTATATTATTAAGAATATGGGTTTTTAAGATATTATATACTTATATTTATTCAAATTTTAAGAGAAATTGTATTTTGCAGTTTTCAGCGTTTTTTTAGTTATTGAGTATTCCATTCAATTCGGATAAATATAATATCCGAATTCAAATAAACAATACTTAAAAAAAATATATTGTTTTGTCGCACGATTATTTTTGTGCAGTAATTGTACACCAAAAAAAAAAAAAAAACATCAGGAAAAAAATTTTGCGAATTAACCGCTACTTACATTCCCAAAACAGTTCGTTTTGTTTTGTTTTTTCTATAATCAATAATAAAAAAACTTTTTTAAGGGTTATATTGCACAAATGATTAACCGAATGTGAATATAAAAACAAAAATAATTGTTATTTTAATTGGCATGGAAAATAATATAAAAAAAAAAAAATCTCGTCTGGAAAAATAAAACGTTTGACTAATAAGCTCGAATAGTTAATAAAATAAATTACAACTCGAGACGTATAGAATTAAATAACATCGGGCACACGTCATTAACGCGTTTTAACCAGTAAACGTCAAAGTAAAATTTAATTTGTACACGTCATGCGTGAAAAACTCTCGAGACGTTTTCATGATGTGTTTCCGAGTGTAAATCTCGCATATTATACGATTCAAAACACAAAAGATCGGTGCCGCGAGGGTTTCACGATAATATTTATCACGAATTAATTTTGAGAAATAAAATCTCTCCCCTCGTATACGCATTTATAATTATTACTCGCTCAACACCAATTATTAAATAATATATATCTGTACAAATCACTTCCAAAATTCATTCAGCTCGCGCGGTCTTTTAACACGAGCACTGCAGCAGAAAGTCTCATACAAAAAAAGTGTGTACTTCGCACGTCGGGTGAGATTCTCTTGACGGGTGTATTGAATTTTAAAGAAACGATTCTGAACGAAGAAAGTTAATAATGTAAAAAATAAATGAGAAAAAAAAATGTCCAAAATTTTTTTTTCGCATTTTCAAAATTTTCTTGCGCCAAAATCTTTCTTATATTATTTTCTATCTATTATGTTTAAATTTTCATATAGTTCGGATCAAAAAATTATGTTTTCCGAGTCTTTTTTGTCAAATTTTGGTTAGTTTAAAAAAAAAAAAAAAATGAAGAATTGTGAAATTCAAAAAATGACATCTCTAAAGTACAATCTAGAAACAAATCCGATTTCAAAAAGTTACTGATCGAAACTTTTGGACAAGTATTTCCATACGAAAAGTTGTACACAGAAAAATAAATAAACATCGTTGTAAAAACACTAGCTTCTTCAATTCGTTCAGTATCTAAAACATTTTCGCGTGTTTAAAAAAACAATAATAATAATAAAACAAACCCATTCGCGCGCGCACTCGGGTCGTACGTCTGCAATTTATAACTGTATTTGCTGTGTAACACACAGTGTGCACGAAAACAATTTCAAAAAATAATTAATCAAATCTCATTGGATCTGACGTGATGGCAATAAGCGCGAGCATATATAATAATAATAAATGTACGTACACACAGTTTGTATATAGTTATAAATAAAAATGTTAACCATCAGCCCTCGCCCCTATCTTCCGCGAGTGAGTGTAAAAAATGACACTCGGTGGTACATTATATTATAACAGATAAATGTCATTCGCGAGCGCAAACAATGGCGAGGACGAGGGGCCATGGCGTTTCGATCGCGATCACATCATATATTATTATACACCATTATTATTATTGCCGTTAATGTCACCATCGAAATCAGTGATGGAAAATATCAGTGGCAAATGATGCAAACGTAAAGTCTACGAGCACAGGTCACACAGGCTCTTCGTCCGGTGCTATACCAAAATGTGTCACCCTCTGTGAACAGTGGAGAATCCAATAGGGAGGGCGAGAGGTAATGGAGTAAATACCCCCTCCTTTTTTTCTACTACTAAACATTTTTACACTTACAAGTACTTATAGTTTTACTTTTAAGTTTTTGGAACACATGTATTACGTATGACTACCTCCCACCCCATGAATAATTTCTGTATCCCCGCCACTGCCTTTAAATTATATATTACATAACCTAGCCTAACCTAACCTAACCATGATCAACAAACTTTTAATTTATTTTCATTAAAAAAAAAAAACAAACATAGCTTAATTAAAATAAATCCAATTTATTTATTTATTAAATCCTTTAATTATGATCTAGAAATATTTAAAAATCATTTTTATAATCATTATTTAACTTAAATATAATAATAAATTGTTAAACATACAATAGCAGATATTATACACAAAAAAGTATTATTTTACAATATCAACAGCATTCAGTTGTTCTGTCAATTCATGTTCGAATGCAATCTACTTCATCTATCATCGACCGTTGTTGAGCATAAATATGTTCCATAAGTTTGAGTTTAGAAAAACTCTGTTCTCCGTTGATTTTAGTCGAATAGAAATTACATATTATTATAGATTTAATATCATTAATCAATAATGACAATTTAATGATGATTTAATTGATGATTTAATTATATTAAAACATCAATATATGATCGGTGTAGTATTTATGTAATGTGCAAAAAGCAGAAGTCGTATCAAAGCGCTTAAATATTCATGCAAATGGGCATTTATGTCAGTTATTACAATGATTAAATTACATAGGGCGTGTGTAATGCTAAATAATTTTTCAATTTGAATATCCCAATAACATTTTTGTGTCTCCTGTAAGATCATGTTTTTCTTCTTTTTTTTTAATTCGTGTGCCCTATAACCTACCGTACAAATTTAATATCACCCAAATATACAAACACATATATATATATATATATATATATATACACATATGTTTTAGTTAATTATGTTACCATTGACCTTCTTACAATATTTCGTGTCTCATAAAAGTTTTGAAGGGCGGAAATATTGCATAGTCATTGTCTGTATATAATATTACTATATGCACCATATTTTTGGTTTAAATTCCACCCCTAATTATCTACTTTAACTTACTATCCGGTGCGAGTGTACCTGTACAGGTATACATTATATTTTGCACAACTATCAAACTCGATATTTAACACATGAACTCGCACCGTATCGCAGAGCCGAGAAATCTTAAAAGTTTATATTTATTGCAGGTTTTACGAGTTAAAGTAATGTAATATATAACATTTTAAAGTTTTTATACTAAAAGGATTATTACATTTTATACTCGTTGTACATTACACTGCGCGTTAAAGTTTGTTAAAAATTTTCGCCGCTTTTCCGAAAATGGAGGCCGTAACAACAGAAAATCAACTAACCCAACCCTTTGCGTCTATCCCCCCCCACCCCTTGTGCATTTATCACCGTAATACATATCGTGTTCAACGAACACCTTTACAACGCAGTGGATTTCCCTTTGCCTTAGGATCAGATTTTAAGGATTTTTTTTATCCTGTTTTCGGTCACAATATAACAAATAAGGACATATCAAAATACAAATTACATACGACGCGAACCCCACACGGTATTTGAAAACAACTATTTGGTGGTGAATATTTATACTTAATATTTAAGGGAACGTAAATTGAGACACAACTATACATGATTTTCCATACTGAATTTTATTATATAAATTAACCCGTGGAAGAGATTATTGGAGCAGCTAATTTTATTAAACATAAGTATGCATTTTATGATGACAATATAAATTTGATAGTGGAAAAAAAAAAATTATAACTCCATAACACAAATGTCTATTGAAGTCTTAACAATCACGTTTGAATAATAATAAATACAGTACACATCTAAAAGGAATTAGAAAAAAAACCTGTATAATCAGAATCAATATAATTAAATCATTATAACAAACTTGATATCTAATAATATCAGAAATATCTATCTAGATACAAATCAATCATTCTCTCGAAAAAATATTTATATTTTTGACTCTACATCAACGCAAAAACTATTCTTGAATTTATTGAAACGGTACACAAAATTAGTTTACAATTGACTCTCAGAGCATTTCAATCAAATCCCAATTCTTCCACTACTATCAACAAACAACGAAACTCCTACAGTTCAAATCTAAAAAAAAAAAAAAAAAAATGCTATGCTTTTAATGGTAATATGAGCACAAAACAACAATTATATACAACGAGGAATCAAAGATAAACTACTCAGTACAAACTTTGATGGCTCCGAGGTAATCAAACACGAAGTTACTATTTTCCCTCTTTGAATAATTATAATATTATTCTCCACACTATAATATATAATGCTAAATTAGACTTCCTCGGTCTCTCAATAGTATTAAAAAAATAACAGTTTTCCTAAGAGTAAACCTATTCAAAATTTTCCGAAAATAAATATCATGTCTCTAAAAAACAAAGGACAAAGAATTTATACATCATTTGAATTTTCTGTGGATTCACCAATTTTTGAATTTGTAAAACAATCAAATTTGTGTAATTTCATTAAAATTCAATAAAAAAAAAAAATCTAAATAATTAATAATATAAATTTTGTAATGTGTAATTTATCAAAATCCAATAACCATTGTTGTTGCGTCTTCAACAAATTTTTAAAAAAACCAAAGATACTTCGCAACATGGGCATTCTTCAAACCTTAGGTGGGATTTAGTGGGTGTGTTAAATTTTAAAAAAAACTATTAATCACTTCTTCAATAAAACGATTCTGAATGGAGTTTTAGTTTATATTTTTTAATTTTCCAACCAAAAAACTGTTAACAGGCTAACAGGAAAAAAAAATAATGAGAAAAAAATCACCAAAATGAAAATTACACATAATATTAAAAAATTTCTTTCACCAAAATATATTTTATATTATCGTCTATTTAAACTTAAATTTTCATAAAATTTCAATTAAAAACAAAAAAAGTTTTAAAGGTGTTTTTGTAATATTTTGGGTAATTTTTCCCACATTTTGAAAAGACTATTGAGAATTTCGAGAAATAACCTTATTAGAGTACCGTTAAGAGCCGAATTCTGAATCAAAAAGTTGCTGTTCCTAAATTTGAGATAAGTATTTCTATGAGAAAACGTGTGAACATATAAAATAAAATAAACATCATTGTAAAAATTCTAGCTTCCCAAAACCGCTAAAATTCTAAAAAAAAATAAAAATTATTAAAATTGAAAAAACATTAACGCAGTTTCGTTTCACAAAGAATCTAAAATTTGAAAAAAAAAAATATATAATAATTTCGTTCTACATAAGTTTCCTTATATAATTATAAAGGTCAAGTATGATATTATTTTTTCATTTTAAGTCGCAGAATAAAAAATTAAGAATAATATTAGGAAAGTATAAATTAAAATAAAAATATTGACATTTTGACTTCAAATTCACTGTGACCCCCCCCCAACAGCTGCACGTGCGTGTAATTTTGAAAAGGAAACACAATAATATTCTGATAGGCGGAGAAAATTTATATTACGTAGGTATTTTTAAGTACTGTGCTGTATATTAACACACGTGACATGTGTGTACATTTATGAGCGCAAACGACGACCGTGGCGACATATACGTACATATATGTAACCGGAGGACATGACAGCCGAAAATCAGACTCGTAACACGAGCGTCGTGTGTCTATAATCGTCTTTGCATAACGTTACGACGACGATTTGTAATTTATTTTTTCACTCCATTGTCCCGTTCCCCGGTGTGTGTCTATACACATAATATCATCATAATACACAACGTGTGTAAGTGCACAATAAAAAATAAAACACTTCTCCTCCGACGGAGTTTTTCTGTTCCGGGCAATCGTCGGTAAAATTATTTTATATTGTACAGTTGTCCGCTTGTGTCCCCCCCCCCGCATCGATCGGATAACACGTTGCAGCTCAGATTTTCGAAATCGACCGCACGAATTTGTTGTGTGTGCGGCCGAGGCGACCGAGTTAAAAAAACGAGTACACAACGCGCGTGTAATAAATAAATGTCTAACCCAGAGGTTCCCGACTTATATTTTTGACTCACGGCACCCCATATATTTTCAAAAAATTCTGAGGCACCCTAAACTCTATACTCTATATCCGTATATTTATATCGCGCATTTATATTTATAATTTGTAACTTTGTTTTTTCTTTAGCTAGGTATAAAAAAAGTGGCAAAATAGTATATACCTACACATATATTATATTTTACTAAACAATAATAATTAATACATTTTACGTTTTCCGAGTGAAGCGAAAAAGTTAATATTTTTACAATTTTATTATTATTTATTTTTTTTTTTTTTCATGTGTACACGTTTTTGTATAGAAATACTTGTCCAAAAGAATCGACCAGCAAATTTTTGAATCACGATTTTCTTCTAGATATGGTACTTTTGAGAGGTAATTTTTCGAAATTCTCAATTGTATATAAAACCAGTATGCCAATATTAAAATAGATAGAACATTACAGTGTATTAGTATAAAAATTATGAAAAAATAAAACGCACTAGGTATTATACAATCTATACACATACATTATATTTTTCATGAAATTATTTTTTCTTAAAATCACTGGTCTAACGTGAATTGTGTTGCGTTGTGAAAATGCCGAAGAAAACGCACTCGTCCACTATGCCGCTAAATATTGGTCATTATTATATTTTGAAATAAAATCCGTTTTGTTTTTTCGGTTGTTGATCACGTAGTTAATATTTTCAAGATTATTCTTTTCCCCTCAGAAAAATTCTTCAGACATGTTTTATGATAAGCGTTTCGCAGACGTCTCTCCAAAACCTATTGAGTGATACAAGTGTTGAAAATCAATATACACCACACAACAAACATAAACGATACGAAACTCAACAAATTCTTCGTTTAAAAATCAACTCATTTTATTAATTGCTGTAATAAACAATGACTTCCAAACTAAATGCGAGCGGTGAACTTTTTTGCATATTCGCAATCAGCGAGAAGAATACTACAATATAGATGTAAAAGATAAATAAAATCCGAAATATCGGTCTTTTAGTATTTGCTTATTAATGCAGTGCCGGATCTAGTATATTTTTTACCCAAGGCTAAGTATAAAATTTTGCGCCCTTTCATTATAATTTAGCTTTCCTATATTATTCCACTGTTATAATAAAATTATGCACCAGAACTGTCTGAGAAAAAAAAAATGGGGTAAAAGCAAAAAAGCGTAGATATTTTGTATTATGAAAAATGTGCATTAAATACAAACTTTGAAACAAAAATTGTTAGATAAAAATTATTTGATTGTACAAATAAAAATTGTAACTTGTATTATAATACTTATTATATTATTATAATGAATAAAAACTGTAAATATATTCATTAATTATTTGGTAATTTGGCACCTCTCAACCAAGACTTTCGAAGAAACTGGGCAAGTGACCCGGTCCCCCCTTAGATCTAGCCCTGGTTTAATGTTCCCTATTTATATAAACTAAATTCAGTATACTGTATAAAGTGTATATTAAAGTCATATTGATTTCGTTTGATTATAATAATACAATTTTGTTAAATAAAAATTTAAACTCAATACAACACCAAATTTACGAAAATCATTGATAAAAAAGCCGGATATACTTCGCACGATAGGTGTTCTTCGCACGACGCGCGACGGGTGGGATTCTCTTGACGTGTGTATTTAATTTTAAAGAAACAATCAATCATTTCTTCAATGAAACGATTCTGAACGAGGGAAGTTAATAATATAAAAAATAAATGAGAAAAAAAAATGTTAGAAAAATGTCCAAAATTTTTTTTTCACATTTCCACAATTTTCTTGCGCCAAAATCTTTCATACAGTATTTTCTATCTATGCTAAAATTTTCATAAAATTCGGATCAAAAAATGATGGTTTCTAAGTCTTTTTTGTCAAATTTTGGGTAGTTTTTTTTTCAAAAAAATAAATTGAAGAATTGAGAAATTTAAAAAATGATCTCTCCAAAGTACAATCTAGAGGCAAAGCCGGTTTCAAAAATTTACTGATCGAAACTTTTGGACAAGTATTTCCATACGAAAAGTTGTACACGGAAAAAAAAATAAAATAAACATCATTGTAAAAACACTAGCTTCTTCACTTCGTTAAGAATCTAAAATTACTTTATATAGATATAAACTTGTACATTTATAGAGTATAATATATATTTATATATATATATATATAACTGTGACTTGATTCTTTTTCAATATATAATATATTGATTCAGTACGCCAATATTGAAAAGTGTCACGAGTTCGTGTTAAGTGGTTTGCGTTGAACTTTTCGAAAGTATCGAGGGAAAATTTTAGCTATTGTTAGGTGACGAGGAGTAATAGTACAAAATCAATAACGTATTTTTTTTCAATTTACATTGCTTTATGGGGAAAAAACGATTAAGAAAGTTGTAAGATACTCATCTAACACCATTATATCTTACACTTATCTAATAAACTATTCATTATCGGTCGTAAAGTAGTCAACGTATCACGCAACATAAACTATGTGATAAATAAAATCATACCTGCTAAAAGAATTTTCCACAACAGTCTTGTCCGGACGAACAGCTTTTTTTTTTTTATTCAGATGGTTCTTCCTCGTTCTATTGTTGTGCCCGTGTCTTATTTTGATCTGAGGCACATTAATCGCCTTGTTCGTCTCTTGTACAATACCTTCCTCTTCGATTTGAAGTCCTTCGTTGATTTCCTTTTTATATTTTTCAACTTTTTCCGCATATGCCCGTCGGTCTTTTTCATTTTTATCACTGTACTCGACACCGGGTATTGCTATATCACCCAAAAAGTTACCTGATGTAAAAAAAAAAAAAAATGTATTTAATTAAAAAAACGTTTTTTAAAAGCGCTTATGTCTTACGACGATAATTATCTAAATATTTGTTTCAGTTTTTACATGTTTAAATGGAAAAAGAACATATTTTATTTACTTTATTTTTTTAATTATTGGAAAAAGGTAATGAAATGTTTTCAAAGAAATACTTAACGATAAATTCATACAAGCAAACTTTACACACCGTAAAATTTCTTTTTTTTTTTTTAGTTCTTAAATTTAAAGTTTGTGTTGTTCTAACGGGTTGTAGTTTTTATTAATTTTAAAAATATCTAAATGAACAAGCTCATTTGTTTGATCGTGTTTTACCCTCTAATGTAATAAAAAGTAAAATAAAGTAAATTATAAACAAGGAAATCGGACATACTTCGCACAACGGATATTCTTCGCTCCTCGGGTCAGATACTCTTGGTGGGTGTAGAATTTTTAACAAACAATAAATCATTTATATAAATCAATAAGACGATTCTGAACGAAGGAAGATATTAATATAAATAACAATAACAGTCATAATTTTCAACATACTCACCATGAGTATCTGACCCAAAGTACGAAAAATATCCGTGGTGCGAATTATGTCCGTCTTTCTTGCCTATGCTTTGCTTTACCTTTTTTTATCTAATAAATAAAGAAAAGGAAAAAATAAAAAATGAGAAGAAAAGTATACTCAAAAAAAATGTCCAAATTTTTTCTTTTGTAAGATCAAAAATGACCTCAAATATTGTACTGATATACATGCATTGAACTTAAATGTTGAGCTAAAAATGATTTTGTTACATACCTATATCATTAACGAAAAACGAAAATTGATTTATCACATATTCCCCCACTCCTAATGGATATTCCATAAATAATTTCAAATTACAATAAAATATTATAAACGTCATACTAAAATAAATTAAAGACTTAGAAACTGTGACATGCACTCATATAAATGTGTTAAAGTTTAAATAAAGCCTCGAGGAACTTAAAAGTTATTTCAGGTCCCAATAGAATCAACAAATCACTGAAAGTTAACTCAATGGGCCGGACTAAATTTTAGCAAGTTAAATATTATGCTGTTCTAAAGTCCTTTAAAACTGATTTTGGGCTGGACAAAAATGTCAGTATGACGGAATTTCCCCTACGTCCGGCATTGAGGTCATATCTCCTCTATAGGCAGAATATAAAAACGCAAAGATCACAGGAGTGGTTTTTATTTCTCTCTATAATTTGCTTATTGTTTCTGTGTACGCACCGACATATTTTAATTTATATACTCGTGAGCCACGGTAATTCATAAATTTATCCTCGAAATCCGGATAGTACACAAAGGGCAATGCAAAATCGTTTTAACTGCTTTTCAGTAGCTCGCAGGCAGAACGTGGACGTTTTCCTAATGCCAGGATTAAGAACATTATTATTATTTAACGCCGCGACACTTCATTTCACATTATTTTTTGAATAGGAATCATAATTTTATATTATTGAACCTGGATTACTGTTAAAGAAATAACGAAACACATTTGCGTAACAATGTGTCCGGGTGTTAGTCAACTCTAATTTATGTACTATACAATCTACTACATCATGAACGACGTTAATAGTAATATGGATTAGGCGCCTTTTTTATAGTATTCGCCGTTTAATCGAGTTTAAAAAAACACGTTTGAGAGGTTTCATTGACCAAAATTCTAAACTGCAAACATTCCGAATTAACAAAAAAAAATTATTTTAATCCACCGATGAGAAAAATCCACAGGTTTTTATTAAATTGTATTATTAGTTTTCACATAATGTCCGAGCTTACAATGTGTAATGACGTCGTTGCTAGTTGTATTTTTGTAATAAGTCAATTTTCAAAATACCTCTATATGCAACAAATCGAAGACATTATATCTTTAGTTCGGATTTATGATCACTACTCTTTATTGAGATCCATTATTATTATTTTCATAAACACTATCACGTAGTAATTACTTACTAAAAAGTGAATGATTGAATTGATGGATAGTATGAGTGGTAACCGTTAATATTATAGTAACAAGTATAATAACCATACAGCTGATGTTACTTAATCTTCAAATTTGTTCAAAAAACAGACGAACGAGATTACTTATCTGATTACCTATCAGACTGCGAACGAGTTTCGTTTAAAAATTTATCACTCGTTACGTAAATATGAACTGTCTAATAATAATAGTAGAAAGACTTTCGCTCACGATAAATTCGACGAATATTCATAACTCAAAGGACATATTATTATCATTATTTTCGATACTATAAATCGTAATGCAAAAAAAAAACATTATTAAAAAATAATGAACTACACAGTATATATACTGTAGTTGTACGCAATCGCCTGTACATAATATAACCTCAATAAACAATACGTATAAATTATTATTTTATGATTATACGTTCAACTATTTTTGAAAACACATATATAATAGTGATAAAAAAAAAAAAACGAAAACGAAAACGTGCGGTTTATATGTTATAATTACACGGTACAACGATTCTCGAGTAACCACCTATACCGTACGTGTGTTAAAGTGTGATTCGAAAATTATGGAAAAAAAATAAAAATAAGTAGAAAAATGAATTTAATAACGTGATGTTCCGCCACCGTTGAGAAAATAAATTATTAATAATTCGAGAAAACTTATCCGACGAGCCCCACGATACGCGTAATTTTCGCGGTCGGCGTATTTAATTTTGAAATATTTCAACTTTCGTTAATTGTTTCAGAAACCTATTTTTTTATAACCGAAATTGCATTACACTACTCGAACGCCGTCAAAAGTTACAGAGATTAAGTCATTCACTCGTCGAAGACACCTCAAGGCGATGAGTCGAAGCCTGAATAATGTTAGTAGTCCATTTAATTTGCATAAAGTTCGAAAGAGCTCAACCCCAAAGAATTTCGACTGTACCTCAGGCGTATGGTTTTATAGGGCCTGACGTAGTTATTACGTATACACACACGTTAACTATACCCTATAACTATAACTATATACGTTATGAGTAAACGATGTTTGAATTATTTATTTTCATTTTTCATTATGCGTTACACCTATTTATAATAATAGTGATGGGTAAATTATAAATAATATTATTTTAACGTATGAAGGCTTCTGGGTGATAAATAAAATAATATGCAGATATAATGGTAGTCAATAGGAAATCAGAATTAGCATTTGAACACGGTGAATGGATTGAAATTGATTCTACTACACATGATGGTAGATTAATTAAATTAATTGTATTAATTAAGTGTTAATTAATATATAGTTGACACAATATCCGTAATTCAATGAGAGTTTGCCATAAACATTTAACTATTACAAAAAGGATTATGTAAAAATAACAAAATTAACCAGCCGGTTTCCCTAAAATCAACTACAGTGCATGTTAATACGATTTGACAAGAACCATCGATATTTATAAAAAATATTTTCAAAATTACAACCAATAAAACTGCTGAACTCGATTGGCCGCATCACACATTTAACTCATTATTAACCAACATTATTAAATACATCTTTGCATTAATCTATATCAATAACTTACGAGTTCTTTATGAAAAATAATAACCGGTTCCTCGGTTATAAGATTTTTTAGGTTTATTTGAACTTTATATAATATCCGGATTAAAATCTATCTTTATAGGTCCGAGTTGAAATAAAATATAATAATTTTATTTATCGTCTATCGAACACAATGTTTAGTTGTTTAAAAATGCATTAAAACACAATTCTGGCTTGTTTTGAAATTTCAATATAACCACGTTCTATTATATATGTATAATTATTATTAATAATATACATACATTTTCCATTTACAATGGACTGATGAAATTTGAAATTTGTTAGATTGTAATAATATTTAACTTATCTCGAAATTCAAATAATTTATAATTTTAAAGAATGTAAAATTCTTAACCATAAATAATGTTCCAACAAGCAAAATTCATAAGGATTATAACATGGTCTATAATATAAAGTGACAATATACTATGCAAGAGAAAGCCAATTAAAATTTTAGAATATAATGAAACAATAAAGAGGCTTAACAAATTATTAATATTAGAACGGTTATGAGAATAATAATATACATCCAAATCAATCAAAGTGTTTGATGTTGTAGGAAATTTTAAAATCACATACGATGTATACTCTTTAAACTCCATTGAGGCTAATTTTGTTGAAAATAAATTATTTTTCATAATGAGCAGCGATAAAAATTTTAATTTACAATTAAAAAAAATTACACAAATTCAAATATGAAAAAACTTTGTCGTTTTAAATAGATGCCTAATAAATTTATAACAAAACTAACCAAAAATAATAATAATAATTTTCTAAAATACAAGCATATATTATTAGGAGGTATAGACGACAAATATGGAATAACTATAAGCTATTTCAATTTATTGAAATGTGAACATTACCCACGTTAAAATTTATATGACCGAAATGTGTAGTGAAGAATAAACATTTTTAAAATCGCATTATAATCTACAGTAGAGCTAAATGGTTAAATGATAAAACTGCTATACTCTTTTCCTTGATATTTTTAATCACGGTCTTAGAAGATCTTCTAAGACCGTGTTTTTAATGATGCAATGTTTTGTTTTAAAGAGAAATATTTAAATTGATAAAAACGGAAAAGTATCATTTTTTAATAATAATGTTATTCTGTTCTATAATTAACAGTACTCGTTCATTAACAGGAAATTATTATTAATTTGACGATAAAAATAAAGTCTGTACATATCAATAGATTAAACAACTACTCATAAATAATGTATATATAATATATATCAGACATCAGTATAAACTCCGAGTAGATGTAATCGAATTTCAGGTAAATTTCAACCTAACTTGATATTTATTATAGAGTTTTACATAATATGATAGTAAAGTGTAAATTACCCAATTTATTATATGTGAAACCTATACGTTATCAATTGCTTACAAAACTAAAAAAAAAAAAATCGATTTTCTTAAATGAAAATTATTAATTAAAATTAAATAATATGGAAACATACTAAGATCAAACAACATATTTTACATATATGTACCAAAACAAACGTTTTTCTATTATATACGTTCCAAGCAATGACCAAACAAACTTCAAAAACTTTTCCGGAACAAAAGGTCAATACATCATAGCAGGTAATTAGTAATTGCTATACAATAAATACTGGCCTTGATATGTTAGTACTTATATAAAACTAAGAATTACTAATTCGTAATTTTATGCGCTCTAGTGTAGGACGTAGGTAATATCTAATTTATTACATAATGTCATATTACTATATTAATATTGTCAATAATTATTATTAGTACTTGGTTGTATTATTATGCACCTTTAAATAATATAATAAGAATATAATATTTTAAGTGAAAGAGCTACTTGATGATTAAAATAAAATAGCTAATATACATATCATTCAAAAGAAATGTTGTATTATGTTTTGTTGTTTAATTTAAAATAATATTAAGTAGAAATGCTTATAATCATTCCAAAGAATCAATGTTACACGTATTTAATATAACTAATTAGGTATTTATGTTAAATGTATATATAAATAAAAGAAGTCAATTTATAAAATAAATTTAATACTTAAACGATTACAAATTTATTGAGTTCTTTGAAGGTACCTAAAAGTTTGAAATAATAAATACTGCAATCGTAATTATGTAATCAATCTTATTTAAGAAAATTTAATGAGATTTTAAGGTATCTTATAAAGCGTGTTGATCCTAAATGATTAAACCTTTCCATTAAAAAAAATAAAAAGTGTTTTTTTTTTCTTAAAGCTGTGACGACGTTCAAAAAAGGAAATAAATAAAATTAGCATTAGCTGTATTTCTGCTATGTAAATAGCTTAATGCTTTTTTATGAAGTCGAAATCCTAGGTTATTTTTAATAAAAACGGACAAACTAAAATAATTGTAAATTAAACGTATAAATGAAGAGAATTTGAAACATATACATGAAATTCCCCACTCGTATTTTTGAAAGGGTATTTTATCTAATAGGTACATGTGTATTTTAGTTTGGAATTTCCTATCTCTAAAGTTGCTATAAAATTATTAAATGTACAAAAAGATGTCCACTATCTCAGTTGCATTTTATAAATAGTGTTTATACCATGGCTAAATACTTAGGTATGAAAACAACTCTGTAATACGCATGTCGTGACGTCAGCCGAAGGTAACTTCTAGTTTTTTATTTGTGACAGCTAGCTAGTACGGTTGTCTTTTAGAAATCCTCGCCGGCTGACTTCATATTATTATCGTGGAATAAATTTGGATTTGTTAATTCTCCAACGAATGCGCTACTAGTATAGATTTTGATAAAGTTGATGTCATACAAATATAATATTTAGCCATGGTTTATATGTTATTGAAAATAGATTTAAAACTTTAATTTTTTATTTATTATTATATAAAATATAAATAACGAAATTAGTATAGGTATTTTACAAATGCATAAAATACACGAAGTTTTCTAATTTGTTTAGTATTATTATCATATATCAGGTATAATATTATAGGTCGGAATAATATTCTATTGCATTTTTTTTTTTTTGAATTTTATGCTGCCAGATAGAGGGGGGTTTGAAATCTTTATAAATTGTGAAGCATTTAAATTAATAGCCAATTCGTTTTTTGAATATTTTAAAATATTTTAAAATAAAAGAATATTTCATATAATAAAGAATATTAGAGAATATATCGATTTTAGATAATGGATTTTAGATATTTTGTGTTACAGTGGCACAGATATAGGCAACATTTCCATAACGGGGTGCTAAAAATTGATGACTCATCGATTTGAGAAGAAAAGTCCTTTAAGAAAAATCAATATCTCGAATAATTTTTAAGATATCGAATATTTGAGGAATATGTATTTATTTATTTTCGATAAAAACGGGGATGTATTTTACTATTCATTATAATTTATAACTCATTGAAATACAACTGACAACTGATGACAACAAAATTTGTTGTTTGATTGTTATTGATAAAATTTGATGTTATTGCATAAATATTTGTGCAATAACATCTAAACTGAAAAATGAAAAATATGATAAGCCAAAGTGACAAAGTCCACAGGTGGTTTAACACAAGTCGACAGTAGACAGTTTTTGCGCGTGTTTGGCACACACCGCTACGCTCCTTTGGCGCCATCGCTTCGGTCCTCACAATCTATATAGGTCTGCCTCGAGTTGCTGTGCAACGTGGAGACATTTCAGTTTGATAATCCATTAAGTTTTAATTAAAATGAATAAAAATAAAAATAGATTAAAAAAATATTTAAATAACTTTATTTAGATTTTTGTTGAACACTGTCTACGTACATCTAGAACAGCGTTTCCCAAATTTTTTCTCAACCGGACCCCTTCGAGTTAGACCACTGATTATGACCACGGACCCCTTAATAAAAATAAAAGTTTAAAACAATAATAATACCGGTTATTTCACCGAGGCGATCAGTCTCTAATCGTATTGTTTTTCAACGATAACTATTTTGATATTGTATATTTTATTATCAACTACAGTATTTTCCATGCGATACAAATATAACATCAGTATTTTTGTTTTTATAGATTGGTATACTTTGTGTATTTTTAATTTACTTTCGCGGACCCCCTCCGGTATACGTGCGGACCCCTAGGGTTCCGTGGGCCACAGTTTGGGAAATGCTGATTTAGAAAATTCACGGAACACAATTTACATGTACTCAAAAAATATCCGGGACGCAATGCACGTTAAAAAGTTGTAAGTATTTGGAGGAAATTATCATAAAACCAAAATTCCTCCACGCTACATAGAAAATCGAAAGATGTATATAGATTGAGCGGAGCGAACTACAAAGTTACAGCGCTGAAGGAGCGTAACGACGAGTGAACAATACACGCGCAGAACTGTCTACCTACTCATTATATCATTACCTACATTAGTTAGAATAGGTAAGTATATCTATTTAAAATACCTTAAATATATGTAAACAAATTAAATGCACAACTGAGGGGGTAGTAAGACACAATATTATTCAAATATTATTAAGGCGTTTCCACTTCTTATCAAAATGCAATATTTCGCCCAAAAAAGCATATTTTGAATTTTAGAAAATGTGTTAATGTAAATGCATATTTTTCACATTTACTATGATTATTAAAGAAAATTAGAAGAATATTTTCAATTTTTTAAAAAAATATTAGCATCTTATTTTGGATATTTTAAGAGATTATTATCCCGGTCTCTATTCATCACAATTCATTAATACACAGTTTTGAATTATTATCTCATCAAAATATATGTTTAAATACATTCAGAATTTAAGTATAAAGTTTTAAATTAAATTAATTAACTGAAACGAAATTAAAAAACTAAATTAATATTTTGGCCTTAATTACTTATTACAAGAATGAAAATGGAAATTCACGCAATAAGTGACGAAGAAAAATGTCATTTAATATCGAAGGACTTTACGCAAATGAAGGTCATCCTACTAAAAATATGTATTGTGTCTTTTTAAATAAGTTAATAATATATTAGCAGTAGCGCAGATTGATATCTTTAGAATATAATATAATGTTAATAGCAATGTTTTAATTACCTCAAGTATAAGGTTGATATAAATATAATGGATAAGAAAAATTAATTATATAGTTTAAGTTGACATTTCGGTGCAACACAAACATGTAGTAGAAACACATTATTCTTTAAATATAATATGAAATATTGTGAGAAATATATTATACTTTCATTATTTTTTTATAATGTTGAAAATGTCATAAACATTATCTAAATCACTCATATGACTATCAAAAAATCATTATTTTATTCTATTTGTTATCATTTAATTTGACAAAATGCATTATACCTATTAGAATTAAAACTTATGTAGGTAGTTTAAGTTAAAATAATAAAAACATATATCAAAAATCTTCTAAATTATTTTGAACACTTTTAATAAATAAGAAAAATGAGTTAGGTATTTTTCACAATTTTGATAATGTTAATTTATATAATAAAGGTTAAAAGCTATAAATTTACAGCAACTAAACTTAATTTTTACATGTAATAGAGCAAACCTCACTAAGTACAATAATAAATCATATTTTATCCTAATTCATTACCTAAATTTTATGTATTCATGTTACTTTCTTTCTACTAAAAATATTTTAAACAGGTTAAATAAACAATTTATAATGATTAAATGAAATAAATTAGTATAGTTTGAAGTTTAAAGGTAATATTTATGAAAACTTGTTTGTATATTTGATATTCGTTTTTTGTATAGCTTTTTATATTTGTAATATTTTTATTATTGGAGTATTTTTGGGGTTTTAAATTAATTGTCTTCAATTTTTTATTACATGAAGTGCATCAAGTCATTATGTTATATTTAATTAGAATTAACTGTCTTTAAACATTTCAACGTCTACATAACTTTTACAAAATATTATTTTTTTATAAACAATATCGAAAATTTTGACTATTTTAATTAACTTAGAATGTATTATTTGGTCTTGTATGCCTGTTCGTAGTCTACTATATTCCATATCAATACCGAAGCAACATCTCCACTTGAGTTTTTATTAAACGAACAGAATTTCGATTATGCCAACTTCGTAGCTTCAGGGTGAAAAATATTAAATAATAAATTCGACTCAGTAATACTGCTTGATTAACAATACGAAAGCAACAATCGAAATAATAATATTTAATGCAATTTTACACAAGCCCCATATAATAGAGTTCAACGACTCCGTGTATATGTGATGCGACCAAAGTCCAGCAGCAAATAGTTCCAGGCCAATTATTATCCGGACCAAAGAATCTTACTCGACATTTTTTTTCGCTGGCCTTAACGGAATTCCAACTTCTTTGGGGTGTGCACTAAAACTACATCAAAAACCCTTTCTTTAAAATTTCGTACGCCGGATAAAATGCCGCCCTTTCAGCACATAATATTATAAGAAGCGTGTCAAATGGCACCCCAACGACTATATAGTGTATGCGCACCAAATCACAGGCCTCTTGGGATGCGTGTATAGATATAACGTAGCTTTCTATTCTGTATTTTCTCTCCCTTATTTTTTTTTTTTTTTTTTTTTTTGCTCTCTTTTAAACATCGTTACTTACCGGCTTTGCAAGGGTCTAAATCGACATCGTTAGACACTTTTTTCGGGTAAATCGAGCTGAGTAGTTCGTCCACGGTGAACTTGGAACAATCGGCCGTAAGCCATAATTCCACCAGGACGTGGATCAACAAGACGAACCCTCTCGTCTTCATCGCCGCGCCTTTAGAGTGTGTCAGACACTTAATACCGCTTGACAATTGTTATCCGCATGTTGTCCTGAAGAAAGAAAATATAATATCATTTATCTGTTGTAAAAAAGCTCCTTGCATTTTTTTTTTTTTTTTTTTTTTAATTACAACGATAACGCATTGTGTTCTATAATACACAGACTAGAGCGTTGAGCATTATCATAACATTGTCTTATCACGCCGTATACCTACGTAATAATTTTTATTGTGATTATTTAAAAAAAAATACTGTGCGTGACCTCGTTTTTCCACCTCGTGTTTATCACACAAAGTCCACGGACGTTTTGGACACGAGCGAAACAGAACAGTTAAGATTAACTCCCGAGATTAACACGCATTTCTTTTCAACTCTATTACACACTCTACTACAACACGCGGTGCACGCTTGTCAATTTCTCAAAATTCGAACACCCTCCACCCCCGGTTACCCGGAAAACTGAAATATCTTTATCAACACGACATTAATTTTTTTTTTTTTGTAAATTATCAAAAATCACGACTCTGCGGCGTTTAACTCGGATAAAACAACACATTGGTATTATTATAATAAATACTACATCGGGAAGAGGTAATCTTCGTGGTAAATGGGTAATGTATAGTAAAATAAAACACAAATAAAAAAAAAAAAAAAAACAATAATCCGTGTAGGTACTACTTACAGACGTTGTTGGAATTGTTTTTTTTTTTTTCAAATATATAATACGAGTTCAGATTTGTCAGCGTTTCGAGAACGAAAAAAAAATATAGTATTTCGTGAGCTACAATAATAATATTATTAGTAAATTCTAATATATTATATCAAAACGTAATATCTCACGCATTATTTTATTATAACGCGCGCACAATAATATTAATTTACAACGCGGCAAAAAATTCAATACGTTAATAATAGTAATATTATCATTATTATAAAATTATTTTATTTTATTTTTTTGATTATTACGCGTTGTAACCACAAAATAATAACGTATGTAGGAGCACGACGGAAACGACGACGACCGACCGTCTCGCGCGCCTACGGAGGAACAACGCGATTGAATACACACTACGCCCGGCGCGAGTACTTCTACGTTTACTACTAAAGAGCCCGCGCGCGCGAGACAAGCGATGCGCCTGGTGTTGTGTGCACACCTATACGCACCAATTTTATCCACCCTCTTCTGTGTAGCAATCTCCTGCAACTATACCGCTGTATACAATAACGTGTGATTGTGCGTGTGTGTGTGTGTGTGTGTATGTGTGCACGTGTATAGTGTATACCAGTGGTTGTCAACCTTTTTAGGTTAACGGCTCCTTTTGATTTTGAAATAAAATATACGGCTCCCATGAGAACATTTAAAATAAACAAATTTTTACATCAT